>WEKX01004435.1:47227-92338 GCA_013390025.1 Pitta sordida | reverse complement strand
TAGGCCTTTTTTTTATTCCAAACATCTTTATAATTTTTTTTTCCCTTTTTTTTTTTTTTTTTTTTTTGAGAATGAGGAGTCCTTGTCTATTTAGCTTCTTGAGGAGCAGCTGTTCCTTACCTTTGCTCAGCCACACATGTACCTTTTCTGTAGCATGTCATTTGCAGCATGAGGTACCCGGAGGTGTGTACATTATTAAAAATGTGGCTTGTGAGTGCATAGTAATAATTTAACAGTGGTAAAAAGGAATTTAGTGTCGTGTTTGTTTCCTGACAAAGCTGTTGGCCTTTGCATTGTCAAAGACTGTTTGGTGTTGTCTGTCCATCAGTCTTACCAGGTCTCCCTGCATACTTTTCAGAAACTAATTCTTTACAACTGCCCTCTGACAGCATAGAGGTACCTCTTGATTATATACCAAGTTTAGAAATTTCCTGTCTGGACTAAGAACAAATTCATTTCTAATCGTAGGTTTGTGTGGTTTAACAGAAAACACTCTACACTTGGGAATGTTTTAGGGCAGCTGCTGTAAAGACAGGAGAGGATCAAGTATTTTTTGGCAATGGACTAAACATGAGAACAAAATTCTTTTTTCCCCAGTAAACTCTGTGTTGGGGTATTTTGCATGTCTGGGTAGATGAATGGTTGTATGGGACTAGGTATCTTCTGATGAATTATGCAATGTCTTAATTTTTCCCTGTATATATTAAAAAAGGACTCATCTTGGACATTTCTGGCAGCTTATGCAATGTCCTGGGAACTGAGGAGATCTCATCATTTTGGGTGAGTCTCCTGTTTTCTTTTTGGGGAAGTGGCATCTTGGGTCACTAAATGTTGCCATGTATGACCAAAGGCATGCTACTGATCTCACTAGTTGCTGGGCTTTCTGCTGGAAAAAAAAGTAATTTGGGCCAAATATGCCTACTCTACAGGATCCACAAACCACCAGTACCCTGTGGGAGGTTATCAGGATTGGAGCACTTGTCAGGTAGGCATTACATACCACAGGGCACCTCAGGCACCACTGAATATTTGCGTGGAGTGCTCTGGCAGTGATGTAGGGTCTGCATTAGAGCAGAAACACAGATGGTATTGAAAGGGAAGAGCTTGAGATAAGGATGGCTTGAGAACTGGAAGCTTGCCTACATGGATTATGTGTCTGATGTTTGTATCAGTTCCTAGGTTCTCAAATAATGCTGTTTCAGAATACATTTTTCGTCATAAACAGCTCTGTTGAGTCCATCATGAATTGCCCATGTATGTTGATTTGCACTGAAATTCTCGTAAAAGTTCATACAAGAAAATGACGTCTAGTCTATGTGCACTTAAAATGGCACATTCCTTCTGCGTGGTTTGATGTCGCATTGTTTCCTGAGTCACAGTGAAAAAGACTCACAGTCTCTGATGTTAATACAGCCACCATCCCTGTAATAGCAGAACTGCTTGAACTTCTTTTCTTATCTGATCAGTCAGTTTCAGTATGTCGCATTTCAACATCTGTTACAGTTGGGTCTCCTATATTGCGCAC
The DNA here is from genome assembly GCA_013390025.1 of Pitta sordida. Taxonomy (NCBI): domain Eukaryota; kingdom Metazoa; phylum Chordata; class Aves; order Passeriformes; family Pittidae; genus Pitta; species Pitta sordida. The sequence continues at coordinate 90,813 of WEKX01004435.1, read as the reverse complement.
CTGCGGTCTTAATTGGGATCCGCGCAGCCTGACTTCCGTGTTGAATGGTGGCTGCGCCGATGCCTGTGCCGCCCCTGCCCATTCCGCCACAGCGGTGGCAGGTCGTGCATGCGCAGTTGTGAAATGGGTCTCCTATATTGCTAAAAAATCATGCCGCTAAGATCTGAAGCCACAATATGGGGGGCACAAAGTGGAAGAGGGCCAACTGTAATTTTGAATTCCTTATCTGTTAAGGTGCATGTACAATGTAGTAGTCTCTTTAATAACAACAGTATACTGTCAATCAAAAGATAACAGGCAATGCTAATGATATGTTCAAAGTCTTCATTTTTTAGAGAAAATATCTATACTGGAAAAATACTACGAATACAATAATCCCTCATTACTTCATGTCTCACCTTTCGCGGCTTCAATACGTCATGGATTTTTTCCCCTGCAAAAGTTTGCTGGCTTTCCCTCTCATTCATGTTTTTGTACCGGGTCAAGTGACTACTGACAATCACACATGTAGCACCTGCCTCTGCCATGGGGGGGGGGGGGGGGGGGGGCTGCCCAGGGCTTGCTCACTTATAACAGTGTTGCAAAAGTTAATAAAATGGTAGGGAAGCTTTATAGCTGTCTCAAAGGTGTATTAACCATGCTATGGTGTGGAGCCCTCCTCTTGTTCCTCTGCCTGCTCCTGCTTGCAGTTTGCTCCTGCTGAGGGCAGGCCATATTTACATATACAGTCGAGTCTTCTATAACGCAGACCCACGCTCTTAATTGGGATCCGCGTAGCCTGGCTTCTGCATTGAATGGCGGTTGTGCCACCGCCCGTGCTGCCCCTGCTGCTGTCCGCACCACCACTGCCACCCGTGCCGCCACCGCCATGGTGGCAGCAGGCCACGCATGCGCAGTTGCAAAACAGGTCTCGTACAGAATCACAGATTATTATGAGTTGGAAGGGACCCACAAGGATCATCTAGTCCAACTCACCATCTAACACCTGTACAGAGACCGTAAGCACATCCCAGAGCGGTAACACAAACCTAGTTCCCTCACAGTCTAGCTGGCCACTCCGAGCCGGAAGGGACCCAGGATCATCCAGCCCTACACCCCCTAGCTAGACCATGTCACTAAGCTCCTCGTCCAGTCTTCTCTTAAACACCTCCAGGGACGGCGACTCCACCACCTCCCTGGGCAGCCCATTCCAATGTGCAATCAACACATTGCTAAAAAATCATGCCACTAAGATCAGAAGCTGCAATATGAGGGGCGCGAAGTGCAAGAGGGCTGACTGTATATGAGTCGCTACTTTGCAGGTTTCACTTATTGTGGCATCTTTCTGGAGTCGACCCCCTATGATATGAAACATAGTTCAAACAAAAGTTGCCCATCTAAATACTCAGTTTAGACAGTCTAAGTAATTTTTTTAAACATCAGTTTTGGGAGAGGGCTTTTTCTGTGAATTGGGTGAAGATGCTGTAAACTCATGGGAAGACAAGCAAGTTGTCTTTTGTCCACAGGACCTGCATCCCTAGATAGACCACTATGTACCTTGTCAAGCTGGGCAGTCTAAGCAGCACTCCTATGGTCCTGACCCTAAACAAGGTTCATCATGTACCAAATTTTTACAAGATGAAAGAACAGTTCTTCTGTATAAAACAAGCTAGTGATTGAAAATAGGAATGAGTCACAGAAGAGCTATCAGAAAAAAAAAAGGAGTGTGGTGGAATGAAGTGGAGTATTAAAACATTCATTTATGTTAGATTCTGGCTTATTTTCTCTGTAAAAATGTCTGCACAAAAGATAGAGTTTGCAAGAGCAGTAGCAATACTGTGTCATCAAAAACAATGTGGGCAACTACAGCATTTAAACCACCTAATTTTTTGTGGGTGTATGTACAGAAGTAGTTATCGGGGGGGAAAAAATGCAACAGTAGGTGGAGTGGGCCAGACAGGTCCTGCAGCTGTTGGCAGACTTCATCACTTATCAGTTTGTATCATTAAGATATATAGGGTTAGTATACGTGGAATTCAGAGCTTTTTTGTCCAGATAAGATAACTAATTCTTCTGAAAGCAGTATGGTAAGCCAGATGTAAGTATGAGACCCCTGTGCTTGGGGTCATCCACGAAATAGTTGATACTTCTGTTAAGAGTTGATGCCTCACACATGCGCAATCTGATACCTGATTGTTGAGCAAATGTGCCATAGGGAACATTCCTAGCCTTTATTTACCTTTACCATCCCATTCTTGCCTGGTGAGAACTTTGTAACTAACGTGAGTTTTCACATGACCTTGCAGATTGACCAGCTATGACAGGAAGAATCAAAGTCAGCAAATAAATTCATTCTCAAAGGGTGCTTTTTCCCATCTGTGCTCTTGGACTTCTGACATAGTATCAGAAGATGTGTTGTTTCTACAGTATTACTCCTAATATTTTCTTCTTTAGCACAGAGGGAGTAAGTCTCAAGCTGCAAGAAGTTTAGAATTGTAGGTTTGTTAGAAAAAGCAGGGATTGTTGTAATTTAATTTAGAAACATTATGCGTATGGCTTATAGATTAATTTCTATTGCTATTTTAAAAGTACTTATAGCATCCAGGTATACCTAGTGAAACGGCAATTTGGCACATAGTGCAGCATGGTTTCATAAGGTATTTTTAAAGTAAAATGGCATACCATTACCACGAATGTCCATTGATACTTGAAATGTGTCCTAAATTGCAGTTAAATATTAATGTATGTCAGTGGGATGGGCACGTGCTTGGTACCGTGAAAATTTGAGTTGTTTTTCTTAGGGAATGGATTAGTTGGATAGTCACATTTGACAATAATGCCCTGAATGTATCATTCTGCATATCATATGTAACTGTATGGTATTAAAATTGTGACTTTCACCCAGAAAAACTTAACGTGGCACTGAGCAGAAGGGAGAGGTAGGAAAAAAGACTGGGGAGACTTTCCTAATGCTGTTGAGGTTCTTATGAGGCATGGAGTGGAACCTTTTTGCAACTGCGCATGCATGACCTGGCACACATTAATATTCAATTAGGCAGTCATGAATATGCGATTCAACCTGTGGAGCGGGCGCAGAGGCGGCTCCCCGGCTCCTGTACGGAGGCGGGCAGAGCAGTGGCTCCACTCCGAGCACAGCCAGGTGCCTGCTCCACTCCAAGAGAGGAGGCTTCGTGCAATTATGAACAATTTACACACTCTCAGGTTAGACGTGCTGTCTGAGACTTTCTGGAATGACTGTCCGAGACATACTCGTCTACCTCAAGTATGGAGAGACCACATCTACCCACCTGGAGAGACACCAGGACAGCGGCGCGGGTGGCTCCCCCACACCTGTGTTCCTGGCCAATTGGAAAAGGGATTTTTTCCGGCTTGGGATAGCCGTGGATGCTGGGAAGCACCAGCACAAACACCGACACACAACAGGGCAGTGTCAAAACAGTGCCAGAGCGCCGTGGTGGGTGTAAGGGTGCGGGGCAGATTTGCATATTAATGAGCTGCCAATCATCGTGGAGGGTGGGCTTCGTGTACAGCGGGGAAGACCCACACTACTGTGGTATAGGAGACCCGACTGTAGTAGATTTAGTTCTCTTAGAGTAAATGTTGCTACAGTTTCAAAGTTAAGTGTGTGAATATAAAGGGAGATGAGATGCGTGTAAGGAGGGAAGAGAATTAATGCTATACGTATCAGCAGAAAACTGAAGAGAAAAATATGAGATGTAGGCAGGTGAAGAAAGGGTACGAGGAGGTGCACAGTGTTAAGCTGTAGTACTGGGGCTAGTCATTAAGTATTCTATGCCTGTGTCTCTTGACAAGTTCTAGTGCTATTTCCTGAATAATGGGTTTAACCAGTGAGACTTTGCAATGCATGTTCAACTTTACTGTTTGTTAAATGTCATTCAAGAAAGGTGCTGCCATAAGTCTGCTGGAGAGTAACATTAGTGAGCATGAAGGAAAATGAAATGTAGGGTTTCTCCCCCTGCCAGCTTGTTTCAGCAGGTAGCAGTTCAGCATAGAGAGAAGAGCTGGTAGGGGGAGGCAGGCTCGACAGTGCAAGGAGCACAACCAAGTGCAGGTGCCTCAAAAGCTGTTACAGAGTTGCCAGCACTCTGATGCCTTTCTGCATTTAGGAGTAATGGGAATCCTGGCTGTAGTGTGGCTAAGAACATACTCATTATTGAATAGGCTAACTAACTGCCCGATCATATAAACAATAAACATATAAACAATTTCATGTATAAATACTGAGCACTTCAAAAATGAAGTACCTTACCTTTATCTATATGGGATATTGAACTACAAAAGCATATGCTAATGAAAAATGGAACAAAGCCACAGCTTTGGCTGAGAAGCAGAGGAGCTCCAGGAGTGCAATTCACCCTCTTCATGGGATGCCTGCTGTTTCTCAATTCCTTTCGTTTGGGCCATCCCATACATAGGCAAGTGAAGAGGGGGCAAAGCACAGCAGGTGTCAATCTTTGAAATAGGCTTCCTACATTGGTGTGAAGCTCTAAGGCAGCACTGGCTGCCTTTCAGGCTCAGAAGATATCAGTGATTTGTTGCAAGGAAACTGCACCTGTGGTTCTATGAGGTTTGGGTCAAGGCTCTTGGATTAGCCTCTGGGGAACGAGAGACAGCTAGACACTATTTAACATTATTTGTTTTGAGTAGCACTTTCTGCTTATTGTCAGAGTAGGCATGGAAACTGAATCAGCATTCATTTTTAAAAGAGTAGTCCATTCAGAGTTAGGTGAGTCATCAGCAGGCTTAGCAAAGAGACTCAGGCTGCAGCTGCCAGCACTTAGACCTTGCTTGTGAATATACAGAATATTCAAAATGGTAACACTCATACTACCCCACCTTAGTGGTTTTCCCTTAGGGGGAAAAATGTGCATCTTTCAAGAGTATGTCATTTGGTTGTTGGTGGGGTTTTTTTAAGAGGGAGGGGTTAATTATCTGAAATTCACAGCAGAACTTTCTTATTTCAATAAGATGCTATCTCTTTCTATGGATCAGTTAAATTTAAAGAGTTAACACAGTAAGGCATATGTAATATAAACAGTGATGCTTGTAACATTGTGGTGGAAAATGACATAATACTTAAAGGGCTGTAAACTTATCATTAGGCATCTGTTAATGTATAGTCAAGATGAAAGCCTACAGGGCGTGCAAAAATGGACATTTTCAATTACTTTCTCTTTATTGATGAAAAAATTCAAGATATGGCTATTTTCATTCTCTTTTACAGTGATCCTCCACATTGTTGCGATCCATAATTTGCGAGATCCCATACTCGCTGTTGATTTTCCAGTGAGTTGTGGGACCTGACGCGTGTGCAGAACCTACCGCGACCTCAATCTGCTGGGCCCCTGGCCCCGCTGCTTGCGCAGTAAGCACAGGCGGCGCCGGCCTCAGCGCTCCCTCGCCCCCCACCGGGACCGGGACCGGCACTCCCTTGCCCCCCCAACCCTGTGCCAAGGCTGGGACCGGTGCTCCGTCGCTCCCCCGCACCGGGACTGGCGTTCCCTCACCCTGTGCCAGGGCTGGTGCTCACTGGCCCCCACCACCGCTCCGCGCCAGGGCCGGGACCAGCACTCCCTCGCCCCCCCACTCTATGCTGAGACTGGCACTCCCTCACCCCCCACCCTACGCTGGGGCCAGCGCTCACTTCCCCCCTGCCCCGCACCAGGGCTGGGGCTGGTGCTCCATTGCCCCTCTGCCCCACGCCAGTCCCAGTGCCCCCGTGCACCGCACCAGCCTCGTCGCTCACCCTCTCGCCCCAGTGCTCACCCGCCTCGGCGGAGCACAGCCAGACATCTGAAACAAGCCCTGCTCTCAGGACCATCCTCCAGACCTTATTAGGGGAGGGGGTGTGGCTACAAGCGTGGCATACTTGACTACATAGTGGGTTCACTATCTTCACGGATTCCAAGACTCGCGTGAAGAGGGCCAGACCCAACAGCCCGCGAGTAACAGGGGATCACTGTATTTCCACACACAAGGCTAGATGCAAAGAAATGGTGGCTGATTTTCTGAACCAACTAGGCTGAGAATATACTGATGGCTAAATTGCTGTTAAGTAGTATTTCATAAAGTGCCTGCTGACATCCTTTTCACAAATGCAGAATTATCAATGTATATGTAAGTTTGAGAACTTTAATTTCCTGTGTAACGTGTGACTCCTGGCTTTTTGTATCCTCAAAATACTGATCATACATACTTTCTTCATTGATACAGGAATTGTTTACTTTACATGAACTATTTGCATTCAAGTGCTGCTACCAAATGGAAGAGGGCACTTATTTCTCTTTTCTTTGTGTTTACCAAGCAGATAATTTAAGTGATGCCCTGAAAAAGCTGAAGATAACAACCACTGACAGCACAGCAGACAGTTTGGAGGGATGTTTGGACTGTTTGCTTCAAGCTCTGGCACAAAACAGTAAGTTGTATGGACCTTTCAAATTTCAAAACATATGAAATCATAGAATTAAAATATTGCAGAAAGACTGACTCACACTCTAGGCTGCTGGGTTGGCTCTTCTGAAGTGTTTTTTTTAAAACTCATATATCTGTAATATTTGAGTAGCAGTGAGGACAGTGACAGGTAAGTACCTGAATATCTGGAACAGCTGTAATTGAGTCCTTTTTGCAGTAAGATGAAGTAGCACAATTACTTTTCTAATTGATCATTCAAACAAAAAAGAACAGAGATGGAGAAATAAGCCTGATAAGATGAGGAGAGGGATGAGAGAGCTGCTTGCTAATTCTCCTTGAAAGAGCATGATTTCCTATTTTTTGTCATACATCTGGTCACAGATTTCTGATTTCCAGGAGTTTCAAGTAGCAGACCTAGGCTGGATATACAAAAATGGTCCAAATTTGATATGTAGCATAGTAACAGAAATAACATCAGAATGGAAAAAGAAGTCTTTTTCACCAAAAACTGTAGAATGCATGTCCCCACTCCCAGTAGACAGAAAGGTAAGGTAAATGAAGATGATGTAAGACTTTTCTGAGTTCAACTTTTATAATGCTTCAGATTGTGGCAGAGGGAAAATGCGTACAATTTCAGGTTGCGAAACATCTCAGGATAGATACAAGCCATGATTAAAAATTCTTTATTTAAAGGAAGTTAGTCTTTTGGAGATACCAATACATTCTGAAGTATATGCTGTTAATAAGTCCTGAGGTTTTTTCCTGTGGTGGTATTCTACAAATTACAGCCTTTTGGTTTAGTTGTTGTTGTCTTTCACAATTGAATAAAAGCACCATACATATCAAGTCAAAAATTGAGTGTAGCAGTTCTGCATTTAGTGGTAGTGGGGGTTTAATTGTGATTATTTTGGAAGGAGATGTCAGCCAGGAAGTAATCAAATATTTGGGGTTTAGATCAACCCATTTTTTGAAGATGCTGAATCATTTTTCTTACGGATTTATTTATAAGGTACAATGAGTCCCCGCGTATTCGCGGTCCGCTATTTGTGAGCTTCAGTATTTGCGAGTGATTTTTCTGCGAGCTGTGCGACCTCGGCACATGCTCAGACCTTGTATGGGGAGGGGACGTGGCCACGGGCGTGGCGTACTTGACTGCGTAGTGGGTTCGCTATCTTTGTGGATTTCACAACTCGCGGGAGGCGGACTAGACCCAACAGCCCGTGAGTAATGGAGATTCATTGTGTATCCTGTATTTTAATCCAACCTCCAGTTGGATTTGGTATTTCCAGTACTTTTAAGTTTGGTATGTAAACAATAAGTAGTAAAAAGAGGGTGGTATGAGAAGTGACAACATACAGCTGTAAATGATAGAGTTTAACACTTTTCCTATGAAGGTCACGTAGATATGTCACAGTACAAGTCTGGCAAATGCAAAATGATTTTGACTAACATGCAGCAAACTTACTGATGTTTCCTTGCAACCAGATGACTCCCTTACTTCTTAGTCTAGGGCTTTGCTCATCCTTCTAACATCTATTCACTTCAGTAGTCTTGTAGCTACCAGAGCAGATAAACCATTAGGAGTTTGATGTCCTAAACCATTAGGCAGTTTTATGAAGTTTAGTCCCTCCATCATTTGCCATGTTCTTTGCATAAGTCAGTAACAGGAATATAAAGCTGCTGAACTGCCATATGATACACATCTCCACAGATTTTCAGTTGCCTAAGAAAAATAGATGAGTTAGGACAGTTTTTTCAACAATTTGGTGGTGATTTAGGAGCCAGTATATCAATGCACTTCCAGGGAAATGGGACACTTCAATACCTAAGTTTTGCCAAGTCTCCTTGGACAACAGACTTTAGGTCTAAAGGTCATCTGATGATTTTGTGAAAAAAAAAATCCTCACAGAAGACAGACTGCTGGTTTGGGGGAGTTTTGTGAGAACAGTAGATTGGAAAGGCTTCATAGATTATGAGGTAAATTGCATGTAATAGTTTGGTTCAGCAAATAGATACAGGAACAGCATTCTAAATACTTTCTCATAGTTCTCATCCATCCATCCATCCATCCATCCAGATTGGTCGATTTTTAGTTACAGTGTATATTATAGATACATTACCTGGATATGAGATACACACTGTACCTTTGTGTCTATGCACAAATTGTACAATAATAATTAGAAATCAAATTGTTCATATAAAACTATGTAAGATTTCTCAAATAGTTATTCTGCTCTCCGTTAGTATATTTCCATGTGTATGATTATATTAATGAAGCGTATATTCTGATTAAAGTTCAGTAAATCACCATATTACAGTAACACTAGACAAATAAGCCATGCAAGGAATAGAGTTTATTTTAAGAGATTTTGTATGAGTGTGATTTCATTGAGAGTTCATGATGGAATTGTATATCACAGAACTTAGTTTTAGTCACTTCATTAAGATATAGAGATAAAAATGTTCTTATATAAAAGTATATTACTAATACACTGATGCAACACACTCCCATCTACTGCCAGCCAAAATGAGCAGTTAAACCCAGTGTTAATACGTACAACACTGAGATTTTCAGCAAAGGAAAGAATGATTTCCACAGCTTCAGTTCTGGCATGTTGCACGTACATAAGAACGTTTCAATGACCATTACACTGGCTGTCTGCATGCATACAGCCTAGGGTTGTGGTTGCTTCAGAAACCTGAGTTAAATCCCTGGTCTCTAGTAACACAGTAACAATTATAGTTCCATTTACTTTACATACAATCTTTTAAATTTTTAATATGTTAGAACATTAGTGTCTTCTCATATTGTCTACTGTATAGAAAGAGATGGCAAGGTTATGATGCATATGGTAACTTTTCATTTCTTTCTGTATAATCTGCTGGGTTTTCTCTTGTTTTTCACTCTCTTCACAAAGCTATCTTTTGATAATCTCAGACAGCTGTAGTGCCCTGGAACATGCTACCTCCTATCTGACTTTTGTCACACCAATCAAATTGAGGTGTATGCACACACACATGCAGTAGTACACAAGGGTGAGTCGAATAGCTGAGTGTGATAACTCTATTAAATATTTGGCAAGCCAAATTCAAATTATTTTGGCTACTAGTATTTGTCTAGGGAGATAGTTGCATAGCCTTTCATGTCTGATGCCTCAGTCTGAAAATCCTGGACAGATGGTTTGCTCAGGAGACATTATTTGAAAATATGTATATTCCCATTTATGAAGATACTTTAGTTCTTACGTGTCACCAGCACTTCTGGCTGATCCCAGTCATATATGGCCTAACATGCAGCCCTAGATAAAACTGAGGAGTTCAAGATGGAGGAAGCAACAATGACAGAAGAGTAAGAGATAAACATGCATTAGAAATAATTCAGACTAATAAGGATATACCTAATTTGTAGTTCCTTCAGCCGTCCCAGTGATGTTAGCTGGCATTTCCAGGGACTTTGTAACCATAAGGCTTTCTCCCACCCCAAAAATAGAAAAAATTCAGTTGTAGAGACTTTTGTCTTAGTAGAGTTATTGTAAGGCACAAAGATTCCTGGAATCACTTTCATGTTTTCCCATTGGCTAGGTGTTCTAAGCGTTCTCCATTCCCTTTCATGGAATGGAGCATGGAGAAAAACTCCACGTTTCTCAGCTTGCTCAAGCAAACGTGTCCTTATACATCACCAAACTAACCTTCCTCTGTTTTGAAGAGACTGTATGAGCAGAATAAAATGAGATGACCATCATTTCATGCAGATTGTGGCGAAGTAACAGTGCTTTCATGATTGTGAACGCTTGCGTAGCATTATGGATTAAAACTGTCTTAGACTCTATTCTGACCCTCGGACGAACTTTTGGCTGCAGTTGTTTAATATAAATAAAAAATGAGCTTTCAGCATCCACATGGCTTTAATTCACTTTACTAACATGTAAGCTGTGACAAAACAAGCCAGGGCAGAAGCACATCAAGATGGTTCAGCACAGCAAGTGGGTAGACAGTGGTACTAACTGGATTAGTGGCATATTAAAACAACTGATAGCAAGAATTAAATTCATTGAGAAATAGGATTTCCCTGCTTTCTTATTCCTCTTAGATCTTAAGCATTTCCTTTTCTTCTGAAGAGCAGTCTCTCTTCCAGGAGGAAATTTATTCCTCCTGGGGACTCCCATCCAGTGATCCCTAGTATGTGTCACTGGCCTGTGATCTTAGAAGGAGAAGGCCACTGATGGACGTATACTCAGACACAGCAGGCACATGCCTGCCTGTTAGTCCTGACACCTAAACATCCCAGCTTGAGCGTTCAGACAAGGAACAGACTTTTATGATGTATATCCATGAAAAGGAAATACACAGATGAAAGCTAGAACATCCTCCAGGAGATAAAAATAATTGCTGTCTGCTGAAATTTATAGTTGTCTGCTGAGATTAAAGTATTCTTTAGGAAGACAGTGGCCTTAGCCCATTACAAAAATTTTACTACTTTATTATTCCTGGTTTGTCTTGGAAACTACAAAAATATTAAGTACAGCACTGAGCTACCCATAGGACCTTGTATGATTTGTTTTCTGTGCACATTGGAGACATAAACTGACGTCTGTTTAGCTACTACTAAATTTTGATCCAACTTATTGGTACTATAGTGGTGTGGGGATAATGCATTTAGTGTCTGTTCTAACCAAGGGAGTGAGAGGGAGGGAATAGAAAAGAAATTAGACTAAGGGGATGTGTAACAAGGATCAAAGTAGCTTGTAAGACTTTTTTAGAGGAATGAGAGGAATAGGAGAAGGGAGAAAGATATTTAAAGGTAAAATTATTAGAAGAGTAAAACAAGGTAAATGCGAGTACCTAAGTGTTGATGGATGCCATCTCTCCATAATTCCCGCTGCCTTTTAAAACAGCTGCTTGCACTCGAATTTGTGGTGAGAAAATGAAGATAATATAGAAAACAGTAGTGAAGGTTTTATATTCTGCTGCCAGGGAAGTCTTAGACCTGTTTTTATGCTAGTGAGAATGTAAACCCTCTTAGTACAGTGCCAGTTTCTACAGGCTAGAATATTCCTTTGCTATAGTAGCTTACACCACGTCCCTCAGATAGAACATTACCAACAAAACACTTATTAGTTTGGTAGGTTTTGGCAGCATAGCTGCATTAATTGTAAGGGTTTGCTGGTGGGAAGCTGTCAAACCAAAACCCCAAATCTTAGACCAGTGTACTCATCCAGGAGAGAATTTCTAGTCTGCCTTTGACGCAGGTAATCTCTTTTAGCAGTGCCAGGGGTTCAAATGGAATTGGGCCAGCTCGGTTGATCGAGCTCATCGCAGGCCCGTTAAATTTACCTGAGAAGATTTCTAGTCAAATGCCCTGCTAAAAGTTGGAGATACTGGTGGATATTTTGTAAGAAGCCGTTTGGGCTCAAATACTGTGTTATAAAATATTCCTTCTTTTTGCTGAACTAAGGATATTTGTTGCATCTTAGCTCATGGAGCGAGCTCCTGCCTTGTCATGGCATCATATACACATAATCCAGAAATGTGTCATCATAAGTTCTGTATTTAATATATTACACTGTAGCTATACTAAATCAGGGTGACTGCTTTTTATTGGACTGTCTCCCAGTAAACTGGCTTACCCTAATGATACTGATCGGTAATCATTGCTGCTTAGTGGGATTATATTTTACATAAATTCCTTTAATAGTGATGTATTTAGTTAGTGCCAGATAGTTAAATCTTTATCCAAGTGTTAAATTCCAAGTGCTATTCATTAAATACACAATGTGCCAAATAAAGATTAACTATTATATATTTTTTCGTTGTGGAAGGCATCAGTGAACAGCAGTTTTAGTAATAGAGCTGACACATTTTTTTTTAGGTTGCAGTTTTGAAATGCAATACAGAAGCAAAGGAAAAGGTCTGCCTTTTGAAAGTTCAACATAGAGGCAAAAGAAACCTCCTACTTTTTATAAAAAATGTTATATTTAGAGATAAGGTAATTCACAATTTTAGATCTGAAATTTCATTCTTATTTTTGCCTTAGTCATTTATAACTTATAAATGTGATCTTTTTTTAGGTTAGGCTTTCCTTCAGCTACTTTGACAGCAGAACTTATTAAAAATATCAGTAGTTAAAAATTCCTTTGTATGTAGACATACTGTTCCAGCAAGTAGAGGGTGGAATTTTGCAGCAGGTATTTCAGCTCACTTAAAAGCATGCTTAAAAGGACCATGAAACATTTCCTGCATATATAATGCTCAGCTTTCAAGTTTAATTTGAGTTTAGACTAAATTGAATTTGGAAAAAAGATTTTACAGTATCGGCCTGGTATTTCTGTTACACAGTTTGATAAACTAAAGCATGATGATACCCTTTACTCAGGGTTCTGTAGTAAGTCCAGTTAGTTCAAATAACAGTAACAAAGGAGACAGGTGAAAATGTCCACACAGGCTGAATATAAAACATGAAGATGCTGAGGCACTAACATGAAACACCTCCCGTAACTTTGCTACTGAAGTGGGTCCATCCTGGAGAGGATGAGTCACAAAGGAGGAGCAGGGGAACAGCTCGGATAATTCCACCAAGCTGTTTGTCAGGGCTCCAGACTGGATCCAGTTCAGGAACTCAGGTGTTCCAAGCTGCCTGACTTTAATATTTTGCCTTCCACTGTGACATATTTGTGGGAGTGTTGATGTTCATATTTCTTCAATGAAGGCAAAAATGGCAGGTATTTTTATTAAATGACTTAATTGGTACCAGCAATTAACTACTCAAGGGGTAGAATCTCATCCTGAAATCCACTTTTATACTTTGGATGTAGCTTTTGGAGAATTTAATCAGTGGAACTCATGCAGCTAGTTGATTGATGAATCTGTTTCTCCATCTGTCCTTCCTTCCTTGTTAGAACTGAGATTTTAATTACAAACATCTGTGTACTGTCTCTATTTCTTCATTAAAAATAGGAATTCAAGTTGCCCTGTAGCTGCTGACAGAGACAGAACAGAGCAAACACCATGATGGAAACATTTGCACAGCTAAGGGAGAATCCTTCCTCCCTGCCTCATAGGTGTCTAATTTGAAGGATAAATGAGCAAGCAGATTGTATTCTGGGGGATTTCCCCATGTGAGAAGTGTGCCAAAAAGAAATTAAATTTATATAGTTATTTTTATACATAAGTTATTATTTTTATAATTTTTTATCAAAGGACTTTATTTTTCCTTTAAAATAACTCTTGATAACTGGAACAGTCTTTTTGGCTCATGTATGTTAAGCAAAAGCCTCTTTGTCAGTGGTGAATTCTTTGTTACGAGAGAGCACATTGTTTTACTGAGGTTCTTTACAACTCACCGTATGTGCTCTTGAAGTCAAACTAAAATCTTCATTTTGTGGCTTGAAAAGTACAATAGGAGACGATGGAGAGAGAGCCAATGTTTCTTGAAAGCGGGTGCATATGGACAGAGCATCAATACTTACTCTTGGTCACGTGAACTTTTTTACTGTGATGGTTCGGTGGATGTGCCAAAAAGATATCCCTTGTTCCTTTCATTCTCTTCACTTCTGCCTTCTGAAAGTGCAGATGGAAGGTTCCTTTCATGGTATATGTGGCTCATCATTTATTCATGTGTTCATCTTTGTCTTCCTGATGAGAGTACATGTAGGAGGACCATTATAAAGCCAAGGTAATTTTCTGCAGTAGTTTCAGTAGGTTTATAAAACATCTTTGCAGCTAGAAAGTTGTATGTATTTCAAAAGAGTACGTGGCAAACATGGTTTGCTTAATAAAGAGGACACTTCTGAAGCTGTTTATGTACAAGTCTGTGGTGTGCCTCAGTTGTGGTGTGAAGCTCCACGATGCAGGAATTATTGCAGTACGCACTAGCCATCACTACTGTTGGGTTACTAATAGTAATGTAATGTAAACTCATTGTTTGTAAAAGATAGGAGTGGTGAACCTATAGCTTTCTTCTGCTGGGGGCAAAGTAGTAGCACTTCTGACAGATACATCTTGCCTTTCCCTTCCCCATTTCTGCCTTTTCTTTCACTTGAATTTGGACAAAATAATACAGAGAAGATAAAAGAGTGAATAGTGGGAAGTGAAATTTCAGAGGAAATAGAGCTGAGAGAGGAGAAAGTGTAGAATTTGATTTGTGACACTCACTGGATTTCTTTCCTGTAGTGATTTCCGCTACTTAATTTTAACAGTCTGATAGCCACAGTACTCTGCTCTCCAGCTCTGATCTATGGCATTAAAGGATTTCCTGCCCACATGCATTATTATTCTGACTTTAAAAACTGCAAAACCCACAAAAAGCAAGGATATTGACATTTTAATCACCCAGTTATGACATTAATAAGATTTTGACACTACATGATCTGACATACCCTTTGTCTTGATATCTAGTGATATAAAGAGACATGTAAAGCTGTGGGTTTAACACACAGAATTACACACAGAAATACTATTTTGGTTGGAAAAGACCATAAAGGTCAGCCAGTCCAACCACAGTCTAATGTCACCCAACTAACACACCTATCCTAAGGCCTAAACCCTAACCTAACACCTGATACCCAGCCTCTGCAACTTGATATCAACATACCACAGCCCCTGTCCTGATATCAAGTCAGACTACTAAGTGCAATTTAGCCTCTAATAAATTACTAGGAAGCCCAGAATGAAGCTAGCATGCTGAAGACTCATGTCCCTGATAAATAATACCTCTTTCATACACACAGACAGGAAGCCAGGCAGGCCTTCTCCAGCCTCTGAAGAGAACAGATGGAAGCGAGAATTGAGGGTTGCCTATGCTAAAGCCACTAGCAATTTCTAATTTTTAGCAAACCCTACACTATTTCTGCTAGAACCAGGCAGCTGGGTACCAACCTTTGGCAGCATTGGTGTGGTGTTTTTCAGTTTCAGGTTCTGCAGAAGAAACACTAACTCATGGTTTTTGCAATCACAGTGAAAATACTGGTATATAAACGTGACCCTTCATTGTCATCTCCAAACAGTAACACCACACACACTTTCACAGGATCACAGAATCAGTAAGGTTGGAAAAGACCATAGAGATCAAGTCCAACCTATCACCTATTACCTAACCTAGCCTAACCTGTTACCTAACCTGTTGCCATCCTGCTACCAACACACCGTCCTACCTATAACACACTGCCCTAATATCTAGGTCATGCCACCAAGTACATCATCCAACCTTTTCTTAAACACCTCCAGGGATGGTGACTCCACCACCTCCTTGGGCAGCCCATTCCAGTGAGAGATCACCTTCTCTGTGAAAAAGTTCCTTCTAATGTCAAGTCTAAATCTCCCCTGACACAGTTTGACTGTGTCCTCTTGTTCTATCACTTGTAGCCAGAGAGAAGAGACCTACACCCACCTGGCTACACCTCCCTTTCAGGTAGTTGTAGAGAGCGAAAAGGTCTCCCCTCAGCCTCTTCTTCTCCAGACTGAACTATCCCAGCTCTCTTCATTTCTGTCCTTGTTTATATCTCCTTTTTTAATGCATTTATAAAGGACTCATGTTATATGAAGCTGAGCAAAAAGGAGACAGAGGTGCATGGGCCTTAATGAATGGGCAGCCCCTGCTTTAACAACAAGGCCATTCTCTAGTTGCAAGTGCAAAAAAACTGGTCTGTTAAGTCTGTGCTTTTATTGATGTTCACTTGCTTATTTTAAGAAAATAAATCAGGGTGTATCTGCTGCACACAGCTTGCCTGGAGAAGCATTTAATTTTATTTTCCCACTTCTTACAGGATATATTTAGTTCTACTTATGTAATTTATGCTTTACACAGTAATGAGTCCATCAAACTACAGATTATAAAAATAAGACTGGATACTGTATGGCTGAGCAGCATGACAGGAGAAAATGCAGTAATGTCTCCTACCTACTGATATGAGTCCACAGATATCTACATTTTGAATTCTGTGCTTTGAGTTTGGAACTTAAGGGAGAAGGAGGAGCTCTTCCTTAACAGACAGCTAAGATGTCAATATTTAGTCTTGGTAGGATTTTTTCTGAATTCAAACTTCTCTTTCTTCTGTATATATTAATGGGAGAATATAGCTACTAAGTATATGCTATACGTCAGAACTTATGAAAGCTTCCACATGAGCCATAAGGTCCTTTACACTTCATCTTTTGAGAGGCTTTCTCAGTGTATTTCAAAAATTGCAGTTCAGTAAATTGCAAGCAGGTTAATCATAATTAGCACTTACATTATGCATGAGCTGTTTATTGATACCTAATCTGTTATCAATTACACTGACATCCCAAATCGGAATTGAATACAGAAATAGGAGACATAACTGCAATCCAGACTTGAAGTTCTCTCTTTTTAGTCTGTTTTCTGTCGTTTAGACATAACCAGCTCCCAGCTACTGAAGCATGTACATACT
This sequence comes from Pitta sordida, assembly GCA_013390025.1. NCBI lineage: Eukaryota > Metazoa > Chordata > Aves > Passeriformes > Pittidae > Pitta > Pitta sordida. The sequence goes on along the minus strand of WEKX01004435.1, from coordinate 73,975 downwards.
GTTTGTGAGCCACAAAACCCATGTGAGTCACCTCTGCCAGGCTTGTACTGGCTTCTGTTCAGGGTCAGCTTGAGTGGATTTCTCCGGTGCTGGGATGCAGCAGAGTGGTCCTGGGGCTGCCACAAGTCAAAAATCAGTTGCAACCCTGAGAGTGGGCAGCCCAGGGACATGTTACCAGTTCAGAGGTGAAGCACAGCTAAAAAGTGATTGCAAACTGCTGCTCTAGAAGACCAGCTAGTCATGGGGCACAAAATAAGCATTTAGTTATTAAAGGGGAAAAAAGAGGATGTTGACTTGAGAAAACTACTAGGTCAGCTTAAGCCTCCTACTTTGCTGTTCAAGAGAATGTCATGCCTCTCCATTGTCTTGCAAACTCAAAAGATACTTTACAAAACCGAATTCCATTGATTTCTAGTATGGCTGCCCCCCTCCCCCCCGACTGTCTTGGTGGCTCTTACACCACAGTGAGGGTGCTTCTAAGATACTGTGGAGAGTGGTGCTCAGAGGTCTGTGTGCTCAACTCTGAATGATCTACATCTGTCTCTCTGGTACTGGGAAGTTTTAGGGACTTTTTAAAATTTTAACTTGCACTTACTATCAACCTTTAATGTTAGGTGATGTGATGGGATTTGTGCATGTTAAAAATGCTTGAAAATGGCGCTGTGAGAGAAGGTTTTCTAACAGCAGACGTGCATTCAGGTGGACTTGTTTTGCTTTGCAGAAGACATCAATTAGAGCATCTCACAATCATCTTTGAAGAAGGCAAGCAATTTCCATTATAAATGACTTAAGGAACCATGCTGCTTTCTAAAATGATAGCTGCCATCTAATCATCCTTTAGTCACACTAATATTTGTCTCAATCATGCCATTATTTAAAGCATTAGCAAAGTTTTTTATAGCGTCTAGTACCTTGTCTTTACTTGCAGTTGAATCAGTGTTAATTTTCAGTTTGTTACAGAGCTATTGGGTGGAAATATTAAGTGGGCTTTGTGGGGCATCTGCACAATTCTCTACTACATGCAGAGAGAGAAAAAGTTTAGTCCCACATCACTGATCTCTACTACAGGAAACGCAGTGTTCTTTTATTCTTTTCCTTGTACTGATTCCATGCTGGAGCTGCTGTAGCTTATCAGAGTAACATAGAAGATATTTGCACTGAGTGTAAGAGGATTCCGGACCAGGATTGTCTTAACTTACCCTCTTCTCCAGTTTCTGATTCATACACTGCCTTAAGTTGTGCCCTCAGGTGTGAGGACTTCCCACATCATTCCTTGAACATTTCCAATACTCAATCGCTTCAGAGTATCATTCCTTGACTTTTACATAGTACCTTAGTCTACTGCATGTCACTCCATGATCTTTAGTTTTGCTACCAGTCTCTCCAGTATTTTCCCCATGTATGCAGAAGTATGTGTCTGTATTTATTCACCACCTTACAAAGATCAGTTGTTTGGGTGTCGCAAAGTATTAAGGTCCATGAGCAGATCAGATAAAACAAATACGGCTACTGAAATAACAGTTGGTTTTTATATGGGAAAATATTTAATAATTACTTTTCATAAGACTTAAACTTCTTTTGTGCTTTTCTTTCTTTTCTTCCCCAAAGCAAGTTGATGCACAAGTCATTTTTATGTAATGTGTTTTTCAGATGTGGAGACAAGTGAAAAAATCCAGAAGAGTGGAGTTCTTCAAGTGTTTGCGAGTCTGTTGACGCCACTAAGTTCCTGCACAGCAAAAGTAGCTAACATCATAGCAGAAGTAGCCAGAAATGGTGAGGTTTTCTACAAGAACTTTTCTGCTGGAACATCTTCAGTTTTTCACCTCACTTGTCAGTATGTTTTACTTCATTTATGTTTTCATTTTATAGATTAGACACGTTTCATGTCTCTCCCTTTCACTCTTTGTTTTGTCAGGGTTTTTTTCTCTGCTTTTTAATGCAATCAAAACAGCAGTTGACTGCTGGGATTTTTTTTGTTAGCTCTTACTTTCATGGTATTGAGCTTTTAAGGCAACAGTGCAATTTATTGGGCATAAGTAGCACACCACTGATGAAGTGGATTTCTATATGAAATGCATGTAAAAAAAAAGTTACTTGCACCATTTGTGCGCAGCCAGTTATGCATGGTGCATGCAGTTACAGCAGTAGCCTGTATAAAGGTAGGTAAGGGGTAATAGATAGTTTCTTTGGTCTGAGATTTGTGATAAGAGTATTACCATTACGAGGCCTTTGATACTGTGCCAAAACCAGTTACTCCTACCTAAAGAGGAGTACAGTGATCCTCCGCATAGTCGCGATCTGTAATTTGCGAGATCCCATACTTGCTGTTGATTTTCCAGTGAGTTCTAGGACCTAGCACATGTGCAGAACCTACCACAACCCCAGTCTACTCAGCCGCTGGCCCTGCCGCTCCCGCGCCGCTGGGACTCCCTGGTCCCGCAGCGCCTGGACTCTCCGCTCCTGTGGTGCCGGGACTCCCCACTCCCGCGGCATGTGGCGCTGGCATTCACCACTCGCCCGCCGCCCCGGCACTTGCCCCCTGCCCTGGCAGAGCACAGCCAGACATCTGAAACAAGCCCTGCTCTCAGGATTGTCCTCCAGACCTTATTAGGGAAGGGGACGTGGCTACAGGCGTGGCGTACTCGACTGCATAGAGGGTTCACTATCTTCGCGGATCCCCGACTCGCGTGAGGGGGACCAGACCCGACAGCCCGCGCCTAATGGGGGATCACTGTATATGTGTTAGAGTCCAGGGTCCCAAATGAGAATCAAGTGTCCGTTTTGGCATGTTTTGTGTACATGTAGTATATGATATAATGTAAGAGGTAATAAACTATTTAAATATTTTTATAGAAAGAGTCTTAAAGTTCATAAACTAGCCCGCATACCTTGTGTTCAGAAGAATGGCCTCGTATCTGTAGGCAGACACTGTGGGCAGACCCTGTGATGAGAGTAGAGGAAGTTTGTGGCTGACTTGTCTCACTCCTGGGCTGTCTGCTGTCTCAGCCACAGAGGCACAGATTGCATTTTGAACTTTCCTTCCCCAGAGGGCAAGCTGAGAAAAGAAGCATGCCTCTTAACTGCTGTCCTAGCAGCCTTATCTCTCTGCCTTTGTAAACTGTCGTGCTAATGCCTGTTTAGAGAAAGGGTTACATTATTGCTGACTATTTCCACATTCCATTTCCACCTTTTCTTTGGAATCACAATGCTACAGCTTCTTCCTGGTAGCCCCTGGGTGACCTTCTCCACCCAAGTTACTGATTTTGAGGCAAGGCTATGTATGGACATTCAGAAACAACCTTAACAAGAAAAGAAGATAATATGTTTAGTTTTTAAGTGTTAAAATTATATAGATAAATAACCAGTAAAAATGTAAACATAGAAATTTAAATTTAGAAATGTTTTGGAACGATAAGAGATTTATGAAACTGTATTACATTTCTTTTTCTGTAATTAATGAATTCATAATAAGTATATTTAGAATATCACAATCGACCATGTATCCTCCCAATTAGTCCTTGTAGCTCCTACCTGAGTAGAGGAAAATCAAGAATAAAATCAATATTCACAGTAGCTAAACTGATCACTATGTATTGTTTCATGAAAGATTCTTTTATAGATTATTATAACAGGTATCTTTCAAATCTGAAATAATACATGAAATGTCTGAATAGTTTCTAATGTATCACTTTTCCTGACAGCTTTTAAACTGGTGTTATATGAACAGTCTTTAGAAAAGCTGGCATTTTACCTGGTTTGTCATAATACAAAATAGCTTTTGTCTTTCTCTAAGAGTCATTAGCAGGTGTAATGGGGACCTCTGTCAGCCAAGGTTAAAATGAAGGTGTTCAGAAATTACTTAAGCTACCCAGTGCTTTCAAGACTGAGATCATCTGTGTAGTTCTCACTGAATTCTAACTCTGTTGAAATAGTTGCTTTAGCAGGATAGCAGGGAATACCTCATTGAATTCTGTTGTTTTCCTTGTTTTATTACATAAAAATACAAGAATTTAATGCCTACATTGCACCTGTTTTCAACAAGCTTCGGGTCACTTTGAGAAATTTGTGTTACCAGCATCCCACGGATGGTAGGCATTAAAGTAAACCAATTCAGCTCATTTCCCTGTGATCATGCCATGCAACACTGTTAGAGCTGGGAGTAGAAGGTGTTACCTGATAAGAGAGCATCTTTTCCTGCCCCACTTCTTGTTTTCCTTTTTTCATTCCCCTCATCTGTTCTTACACACACACGTGCATCCAGTCACATCAAATCCCCCAACTTGCATTAGGGGTTTTGTCATGTTTCATCTCTTCCTTTTCACCTCTATGCTGTTGCTGCTTCACCTCTGGATCTCACATGACTCTCCCTCCTCCTAACATGAGCTCATGGTAGGTTTTCCTGTTCTAAATATCCAAACACACAAAACTCCCTGTAGTCTCTCCAATTACAGCCATTTCCCTTTCAACGATGAGCATACTGAAGGCTCAGATGCACTTGTTACATGGAGTTTCTCTCCTCACTGTGGAGCTTTTAGACCCACTTCCAAGGTCTTTGCCAGGCGTAAGAACTTTTCTACTGTGTGGGTGTCCACACACTGCAACAGGTATCTCAGAAGGGTTATGGAGACTTCCTCACTGGACATATTCAAGAACTGTCTGGATTCAATCCTGTCCAAAGTGCTCCTGGATGACCCTGCTGGAGCAGGAAGCTTGGACCATATAGCCCAGTGGGATCCCTTCCAACCTGATCCATTCTGTGATTCTATGATTATTTGCAATTCACAGCAAATCAAAAACATACTGACGTACATTTACTTATTACAATACTACATCTCTAAATACAGTCGGCCCTCTTGCATTTCGTGCCCTCCATATTGCGGCTTCAGATCTTAGCGGCATGATTTTTTAGCGATGTAAGAGACTTGTTTCGCAACTGCGCATGCGCGACCTGCCGCCGTGGCAGCTCCGGCCCAGGCGGCGATCCAGGCGGCAGAACGGGCGGCGATGGTGGCTCGGACTGCAACGGGGGCAGCACGGGCGACGGCGGGGGTGCAGGTGGCGGGTGGCGGGGGCGGCAGTGGCGTGGCCACCATTCAGTGCGGAAGTCGGGCTACGGGGGTGCGAATTAAGACTGTGGATGCGCGATATAAGAGACTCGACTGTCTTTTTCTATGTTAAACTATGAAGTAACACTTACTGGGGTATCAGGTGGTTCCTTCTATAAACTTCCCTTTTAAAATGTGCAGCACAGTGCCTGCCTAAATATTACTTCTTCTAGAGACCAACCCTGTATCTCTCTGGCAGCAGGATCATTCTCTATGACTTGTATGGATGTGAAATACGTAATACTGTGGTTCTCTCTGACACAGAAGGAAGAAAGGACAGAAGGGGAGAGAGTTTCCCAAGGGATGGGTCCTCTACCTTTCCTGCCATGGTTGGAGTCACTTAGATGTGGAAAGATACAGACCTTTGGGTTCACATAGTCTCTTGTATTTCTCATTCTTTCTTTTTAAATTCCTTTACTTACCCTCCAATAAAGAGCTTGTTACTATGCTTTAATTTTTTTTTTATTCTTTTAATACAAAAGGTTTTCAGGAATTCTGATTAAGGGAATAGAGGGTAAAAGGTGCTGCTCTAGAAAACTAGTTTTAAGTCATCTATTGCATTATTTAGTAATTCTAATTTATGTTGAATTTGTTGTGAACTCACTGCTTTTTTCAGCACTTCTTTGTGATGCTAAAAATATGCTCAGTCTGAGCCATGTTAGATTAGTTTCCATGGAAGTCAATTAAATACCCTTTAATTCCTTCTAAATTAGCAAATAATGGAAAGAACTAAGTCCAGATCCCGAGCTGAGCTTATTCTCTAGAAACTCTCTTGAGAACTTACATTGTTTGTCTATGCATGTGTTTAGTCACACAAAAGGCCCATTTGCCTCATTAATGTAACCAGAATTGATGAAACAGAAAATAGGTGGCTTGCTTTAACAGGCTTTGTGTTACTTGCAGAGTTCATGCGGAGTCCATGTGTGGATGCTGGGTTGATCCCTCCTTTGGTGCAGCTGTTAAACTGCAAAGACCAGGAAATTTTGCTTCAAACAGGACGTGCACTGGGCAATATATGCTACGATAGCCGTGAGTGTTGAAATATGATGTATTTTGTACATGCTCTTATAGAAGGGAGGGGAAGGTCTTGGTGTTCTATATGTCCTGTATTGGGGAGGCGTTCATTTTTCTCTTTTCTTGATTATTATTTACCACACAACTCTTCTGTATGGGAAAACTGAACGTCACACTTGCATTATGCTTTTGTGGTGGAAAGATTTAAAAACCTGCTTCAATATTTTGATACAACAGCATATAGGAATTAAAAAGATTTGTGATCCTGGGTTTGAGGTTTTTTAAGCATAGTGAACTAGGTTTTCAAGGAGTAGGTGCTACATATGCAGAGGCCTGAACAGTTAATTTTTCCTCAAACAAAATGTCTTGGAAGGCAACAGAATCAGAAGAGTGCCAGTCTCAAAGCTGTGCAGAGCTGCATATGTGGCTGAAATGATGCCTCAGCTATGTTACTGATTCTCAGAATTCTTATGTGGCCAATCAATTGCTCCAAGATAACATATTAGTATTTTTAGTAGTCAGGGGAGATGGAGGTTTTTTAGTTTTTTATGGGAGGAATAAATTTTACACTGAGAAGCAATTGAGTCTTGAAATGCAGTTTTAACTCCATGTGTTGATTACATGCATGGATATGTCATCTGCAAAAACAAACCAGTGGTTGCAGTGTTCTGAAAATGTGGCCTCATTATCCCTTACTTCAAATGTTTTGATAAAAGCTAGTGCACAGTATTTATGGTACAGATGCAAAGACACCAGGAATGTCTTTTCATCCACATGAAGGATTTAGAATCATATGGATGTCTGCAGATGGGAAGCAAGATGAAATTGTAAAAGCATTTTGTTGTCTTGAGATTTAGTGCCTTATTTCACATGGCAAGAAATTTTCTGTGTACTATGTTGTAGTTACTAAAAATATTGCTGTTCTGAATACTGTCTGTTGAACAAAAAATGAATTAATTTGTAGCCTTGCTCCTTTTTTTCATCTGAGTTTGAAAATTTAAATTTTATATTGTTTTAAATTACCTTGCCTTTGACCTCAGGGAAGTTAATCATATTTTCGATGCTGGCATTTCCATTTACAGACTACTCTGAGGATGTTAATGTATAATTCTTTCATTTAGGATTTTCTTTTAGGCAACCAATCACTGAGCAGCTGCTTCCCTGTGGAAACTTCAAGTAGAAGCTGTTGAGCTTTATATAACATAATTTATTTACTATATTTCATTTCAGGATCATGTGTGACATGAAGGTCACTCTCAGGTGCACCAGTTTATTTCATATAAGTAAAACCTATGTAACTATTCATGTCATTGTTGTTCAACCCATATCTTTTTGTGAAACAAGTACAATAAGGACACATAAAAATGTTTTTTTAGTATCAGGTGTTGTGGACTACTACTGACTTTTCTAGTCCTGTATTACTTACCTTGTATTTCTCTGGAGCAAAGCTGGCACTGATGAAATCAGCAGTAGGGAGTGATGTGTTCTGAGTGCCATGTGTTGTGCTCCTGTGAGAGAACTGTCACTACCTTTCCTGTGTGTTTGAATAAGATTAATGAATAAGGTGTAATAAAATGTAGCAAAAACCAAGATAGCATATTGGATTTGACTGGAAGAGGCTATTTACAGTGCGTAGTTATCACATCTACCCTATCTGATGTTGTTTTGTATGTTAGCTTAATGTTTACATTAGATTTAATTATTACATAGTTATGTATGCAATTCCAAATTCTTATTTAGGAAAAATACTTTCACTAAGCTTATTACTAGAAAATTTAATATATTTTAATTTATTATTATGGTTTTTCCCTAACAAAGAGCTATAAGATATAACAAAGACAAGATGTGGAGGCCAGTAGTTCTAATTAAAAATGTTACATATTGACAGTATTTTTCTTTTCACTTGAAACAAAAGCAGCTGTTACCCTTCTGATAACTGAGACTCATATAAGAACTTGAAATACATCAGTAGCTATATTTTACCGTATACATGAGAAATTTTTCACTTATACTGCTCATATAGTTATAACATGCAGTGATAAGGAATATCTTTACGTCCTAAATCAGTTTTAGGCCAAAACTATGAAATAAAGCCCATATTGAATGGCTCATAGCAACATTTATACTTACTGAAAGCCCCAGTTGTCCTGTACTTCATCCCAGCAAGCATGTATCACTTTGTTTAGTGACAGTTTGTGCAAAAATGTGTTAATCAGGTCTCTATTTTTGAGAGAAATTTGCATGAGGCAGGATGAAAGTTATAGGACAAATGGCTTTTTCTGCAGGGAAAACCCCTTAAAAGTGGCCTTGGAGAAGGAGGGATTGCCTGAAATTTTTTTCTTGATTAAAGGAAAACAGCAGTAGTTTCTCAGTTGTTGACAGATCCCAGAGTTCCTGACATATAGGCAAGACCATTTTCACAAAAGTTCAGGAAGGGCTACTCCTGGAAGACACCTGCTATGGAAAGATAATTCATGACCAAATCCCAGCGCTGAAACAGGTTTAATACCTTCCACAAGGTACAAGGGGAATTACACACTTGCTGGCCAAAGACCTCACTGACCAGATTAGTCTCCTTACAGAAAGCATGAAATGAAAACCTATTGACTTACTGACAGATTTTTCTTCTCTATTAAATTTGATGTTTGTTACTGACTGGGTGCTCATCAGTGTTAGGCCTACTTGAGCATGGAAGACAATGCAGAGAATTGAATTCATTTCATAAAACAGTTAAAAAGGGAAAAATAGGTCAAATTTATACTAAGCAGCCTTGAGAGCATCCTTTTGAACGTGTTTATATTGTGAAGAAATCTCCATTATGCTAATCTCTGAACATCAAGAATACAAGCAAATACAATTGCAAACCAGAGTGGAAGGAAGCTTTTTGGTACTGATGAGTCTTCTAGTCACCCAGCCATATTCTTGTAGACAGAGAGACAAAACAAACAATTGATGCAGATAGAAAGATTTTCAGTCAGAAGCAATGAATTGCAGACTGTCACAAGCAGCAGTATGCAGGCTGTTCAGTGCAGTCTGACAATTTAAGAACAGATATATGACTGCATGCTCTTGTACAGCCTGTAATTGTTCTACATGCTTTATCTAGTAAATGCCACGTACTCCTCAGCCGCCAAATTTTCATCAAAGCAGAAAGTGCAATGTGAGAATGCAAAAGAGATGTGGTCTCTTTTTCTCCCTCCTTTTTCTCCCACAGTATCTACAGCCTGTATCAGGTACAGCTGGTTGTACTTCTGTATCCCCAGACAACAGATCCCTCAGCTTCACTCAGGGGACAGAATTGTATCTGAACTATATTACTACATGCAAAGTTCCTAGCCTGCTCTTTCCTTTTAACCACCAGTTATGGCTTCTTGCTTATAGTCAAAGCTAAATTCTTAGGCATTGTCCAGTCAGACCATAAGAGCTCTTCTGGCTGCTCCACCACTCTTTACTCATGAGTCCAGCTATCGCTGCGTTCCTACTCAATGTCTTTCCAACCCCTCCTGCCATTCCCCTCTCCCCAGTACTGTTTCTTTAGTAAGTGTGTTCATTAAGGGGTGTAACAGATACAACAAATAAGACATACCTTCCAATCTCAGTTCTAAATTCTCCCTGTACCCCGAGTCCACATGCAACATAGAGGTCTCTGTTCTGTGGAAAAAGTTATTTTTAATATAACATGGTTCTTGCTATGAAAAGCCATGTCATAAGTCAGAGCAGAATGGCTAATTCTGCTATAAATAAAGCCTAAAAATTATTTGCTACTATAAACTGTGGCAGTTGGGGTATTAAGTTAAAGAAAAACGTTATCCAAACTGTAGCTTGTGATCACTTAATGAGCAACGTAGGGGCCAGTACACACCGCTGCTCTGTCAGTTTGCTTCTTTTGCGGTAGACTTAGCAGACTCTATTGACTTGGCTCATGTGATGGATTGAGTGCTTGGGGAACAAGGAGGCTGAGACACAGTTTTCAAGTTAGGCCCACCTTCTTGCAAGACCTACATGACAATGTGGGAGAAAGACAAAGCCTGTCTGTACCCATGTCTCTGTCCTACCCTTGACACCCCTCACACCGCAGTTTGCATAGATGAACAATCAGGCCAACAAAATAGGTCTTATCAAGAATTCTAGTGAAAGATGATGCTACATTAAATTAGTATTATTTTCTTAGCTGCTAATAGCCTCACAATATTTTTTATCATTAAGTTTGTGATGCACATGCTTTCTTAACCTAAGTGGTCTTTCCAAATGTAATTTGTTACACGCTTCAGTTCTGAACTGATTGGCAGACTCCTTTCCTGTGTTTTTATATAGCGTTGTGCACACAATAGAGGCTACCATAATAATACTCTAAAAGTGATAATTCTATAACAAAGCTAAAGGCTATGATATTTAGAGCCTGATTCAGTAGCCATGTAGACTAGAGGGAGTCATTCTGATTGACTTCAGTTGAGATTAGATTAGACTCTTACCCATTAGAAAGTAATTCCTTCTTGCTGTTTAGAGCGTACACATATTCTTAAAGCTGTCAGAGAAGTAAGCTCTCCATATATATCTTGTGACAGAAGTGAAAAATTTCCTATTCTGCCCTTCCATAATATTCGTATTAATGGTTGTGCATGTAGCCCTGCTTGGAGAATCTTAGAGCTGTTCCTTTTTGCTCCACAACCTGGTTTCTACATGAAACCACCAGCCTGGGTACATGTTCACAGTAACCATACCTCAAGATATAAACTGCTAGAGAGTTGGGGAGAAGCTAGAAACACCAACTTACTCTATAAAGGCTCTCATCTGACATCTGTTTATCTACCTTTCTCAGCAGGAAATTTATTGGATCCTTTTCTCAATTTCGAAGCTGCACATTTCTTTGTCTATGCAATATTACTAGTATTGATGGCAAGACTCTGAGTATAGTAGACTCTGTGTGGCCTTTCACATAAAACCAGATCTCTCTTCATCTCAGCCTCAACACCAGAACATGAACATTATACCACTTCTTGTTGAAAAGATCTTATACATGCTATAAATTCTGTAAACACACCTGCCCATTTTGTAAGGATGTAGAGTCCTCCTCTTGAAGAGATCTGCCAAGAAAGGCTAAGTACAAAAATAAAAAACTACTCGATTGCACAATTATGTCTGTCTCCTCTCAGGAGATAAGATTAATTTCAGGATCTAAAGCAGAAAACCAGTCACTTAAGAATTAAGCATACTGGAAAGAAGTCAAATTCAGTTTTCTTTAAAAAATGGCATAACCTTTTTCATTACCATATGGAAAAACAGCAGAATCCTACAACACAACTGGTATTGATAACAGCACACTACTGGGTAATCATTTTTATGAAGGTCACCCTGATACACGCAGCTATGCAGCATCTTACCATGATTTTTCACATATCATTCTACTGGATCCTACCAAATGCAAATGCCACCTACTAATCTATTTCCCAAGAAATACCATGAAATTGGTACCAGAGTCCTTAAATTACTGCTTGAAAACTGTTTTACTTGCACAGATTTAATATTCTAGGGTTTGGTTGTGCAGTAATAGTGTATTACCTTTAGATCTGTCCTCTCTAACACATATCACACTCTAAAAACCAATAGCATTTTTAGGTTAGGAGCCCTTAATAATGCAGTATTTTTTCCAAGGCTCTGCACACAAATATTGCATCAGCTAGAAACCAACCCTACCATATGTGTGCCAACACGTACTTTCTCAGTAATATTTAGTACTTAACAGCAATTAATCATAAATGTTCTTAGGAAGCTATTAAAAAATATTATTCTAAATTAACTATTTTAAAGCTGTCCTAACTAGATTCAGAATGCCGAGATCTTCCTAGAACATCAGAAAAAAGCTATTTGAGAGGTGTTACAAAACCCATGAATTCTCAGTATTAACTCTATTGAACCAAGTGGCAAAATTTTCATGACTTAAGACAAAATTTGAGCCCATGGGGGAGGAGGGAGAGAACCACAGATTTGCAACTTTTTACTTCAAGATATGAGGCCTGATTTTCTGTTTGGTTTAAAGTGCACTAGTATTATAGGTCCTGTTTATTTTCTGCAGGGCAAATATTTTTCCTCTTCCTATTTTTTTCTTGGAAGATTATTTGAACAAGAAGTTGATAGCAGCTTTGTCAGTACCAGTACAAAGAAAATAATATTTAGGAAACAAAGCAGATTTTTTCTGATTCTTTAGTTTTTTCATCTCCAGCATTTAATCCATTATCTGTAGAGTTTGTTTATTGCTCATATTACTATAGACTCAGTGACACCTGCTTAATTAACAGTCAAAGTAGAAGGCACAGGCAATAAGAAAAAGAGAAGCCGAAGGGGCGGGGTGGGGGGGGGAAGATATGGAAGGGGTTTCCAGGGTCTTAAAAAAAGTCATGAGCAAACTTAGAAAGAAAACCTGTTTTATTCATTAGATCTTGCTGCCACCTTAAAAGCAATGCTAAGATTGAAACTTTGTTTAAAGATTGAGCTATTTCTTCATGCTTCAAAGCTAAATAAAGTAGGAAAGCAAAACCTTGGAATACCCCTAGTATTTATGATGGCAAAACCAAAAGTTCTAATCAGGAAGGGAAGCATTTAGGATTTCAGTAACTCTAAATAAATAACCTGAAATGGATAACTGGCACATCCCCACGCCCTCTGACAAGTCAGGGGAGCCAAGGGAATCTCTTTTGACCCCTCTTGGTGCCCAGGGCTGGGGTGGGCGGTGGGGAGAGTCCCCTGCCTCTGCCGTGCTGAAGGGGAGAGCTTACCTGGTGGGGCTAGTCCTGGTCCTCTGACTAAGGCATTTAAGAGATCCACTGCATTAAGGCATAGATTTTACTAATACAGTTCTTCCACAATAAAGTCCAATTTCTGTTTGTGAGAGTTACACAGTATTCCTTAGATAGAAATGCAACAAACGTAACCAAATTTAAGTGGTTTGCATGTAGTAGGTTAGCTCTATGCTGTTGTTAATCTGTATGAAATGCTGTATAAAATCAGATGCCTGTGTGTTGCAAAAATCTGCAGAGGTAGATCTGAGAGTACAACAAAATTATATTCTCTGGTATTGTTTATGAAGCTATGAGCTAACCAGGACTCTGTTTAGCTAGAGCGTTCTAATAAAACTGTTTCTACGGTAATATAATCAAGAGACAGTGCCCACCAAGGGAATTTGCAGTCTAAGTATTTGGCAAAAATGGTTAGTTGACACTACACAGCCTGGCAAGGTGGTTGGTGTTAGGAACACATGAGGCATCAGTGTGTATGACCAAAGTTGATCTTTAAGCCTCCTTGAACCTGAGACTGCTGTATGTTTGATCAGTTGTCAAGCCAGCAGGGTCGCCTGAGGAGTCAGAGTAGATGCCTTGAATACCCTGTCTCAATCCCCTTGAAAAGGTGTCTCTTACCGAAGATAGTATCAAGTTTAACAACCCCATCTTGACACCACTTGGTCTCTGGAGCTTGGGCTGTTCCACAGTCATAGTGCATCGCTAGTTGCCCTCCTGTCAAATCAGTGGGTTGCCTTCTGCTAAGGAAGTAAAAGGCTTCCAAAAACAAGACATTTTGCTTGTCTTTCTCAGGCTGTATCCTACAAACTTTCAGATACAAGAATCTTCTGCAGGTCAGGCTGCTCACTAACAAGCATCAGTCCGTATGCTGCTGCTTGGAGTTGCTTTGTGAGGCCAGGCACTCTCACTGCCCCTAGGCTTTATAATTTGGAGCAAAGAGCACTGACCCCAAATGGAAGACTTGCCCCACCTTCTCCTAGATCCCAGGTTCATTTATTACTTTTTCACTTCTTTAAATAATTTTCTTTCTTCCCAAGACCTAGTAAGATCCACAGATACAGCGTATGGTGGATTCTTTTGGTTTTATTTTTACTTTTACCTTCTTGGCCTTTTCCCACCCCAAATCCCCATGGGTTACACACTTTCGGAGACTACTGCTCTGGTTGCTTTGGTGGAGACCCATAGTTCCTTTTAGCTCCTTCAGAGAGCAGCAGCCCTGCCACAGAATACCAAACTAAGGCTCCTGCCAAGCTCCTTTCAGCAGCAGTCAGCAGCACACGCCTATTCTACACCTGACTGTGACCATATCGCACTCACTTCACACCCTTGTTCTTGGAGAGTTTGAAGCTGCTTGACAACATTACAATAAAGGTTTGGGAGTTAAAATTCTAAATTACTTGTGGTGTGCAGGTCTATTCTGTTAATAGCATGGGATGCTATAAATTCCTGCTGTTTTACTGTATAATTGGATTCCATGATTTATTTCATACTGTATGAAATAATAAGCATAGGCTAGCGCTGACTGAGGCTCGCTTCAGGTCTGACTTATGCTGTCATAAACCTAGAGTAATTTGTTTGACTGCAGTGGAATTACTAAGGAGTTTCACAGAGCTGTAAAATCAACTGAAGAGTCCTCTCCAAGCCTATTGCACATGAGAAGGAAGGCAAAGGGAAGTGAGGGAGCTGAGGGCCTTTACCTGAATTTTGTATATCTAAGTAGAGCATTCTCATACTAGCTGGCTTCTTTAATTTCAAATAGAATTGAGTAGTGGTAATTACTTGATTTTAATTACACACTGAAATATCCTTGGAATCCAGAAAAAATACTATGTCTCCTTGCTGATGAAACCATTTCTGCCGCTGTATTGAAATCTCAAGTCCTCTAGGAGAATTTGACTGCTAGTGAAGTATTGAAGTCTTGAACAATAAACTCATCACTGTTCTTTTGTCTGAAATCAGAAACATGATTTTTCTAGTATTTATCTGACATAAGAGGAGTATGACAAATAAGCAGATTTTATTGAAATTAAATTGTGGAGTTGAATTTGGCTTGCATTTGACATCTACCTCAGCATAACATTAGGGAAATTGCAATACTGGCACATTTACCTTTCCCTTCAAGTGTTCTGCCAAACTGCTGACTCTGTGGGCAAAAGAAACAAGAGAAGAGAAGAGGGCTTCTTGGCATTGATATCCTATGTTCCACACATTGAACATATTATGAGGAGTCTACCAAACCCCCCCCTCGTTCTCTGTTTGGCTACAAAATTTAAAAATTGTATTAGTTTGTTAGAATAAATTAGCTTCATAAGAGAGCCAGGCTGCTGCTGTATCAGTTGTCATGAGCCAATAAAATTGCTGGCAACAGTTTTTTCCAAAAAGATCCGTGCTACATATTTTCAGTCCTTGAAGAGATTGTATTAAATGACTAGCTATTCTGCTAGCTTTTCTAGTTTACTGTTTACATATTTACTATTTTAGCCATTATTCTAAAGGAATAATTTATGAAACAGTGCCCTCAATGCTTATCCTTAGGGTTAAGGATAGCTGCCAGTATTTTAAGCTGAAGTGACTACAGGACTTCTGTTTATCTCTGAAGCAATTTATCTCTGAAGCAACAACTAATTCAGGATTATTTTTTTCTTCATAAACCAAAACTTTTAAGGTTACATTTCTTTTGATCAATAAGCAAATAAAACAAACCTGTACTTCTGGTAGTCACAGCCTTACCATTCCTGAATAAATTAAATAAAGGAAAAAGTTTGGTACAAGATAAAGTAATCCCAAAAACGATCTTTCAAATTATGGAAACATGAATCCATTAATCTCAAAATACAGTATTGCCGTGTCCTGTCCCTTTTAGACAAGTGCACAGGAGACATGGAAAAAGCAGGAAACAGTAGCAGTGCAATATAATTACATGAAGCTCACTTTCCTTGAAAAAATAAAATCAATAAAATGCTACTATGTATTGTGTAACAGGGTTATAGTCTGTAGTCATGCAGTCAGAGAATTAACAGAGGTAGTGACTAAAATGCATACGCAAATAGACTGAAGATAAATAGCAGAGTCAAGTACTAAAACTGAATGGCAGAATTACATGAGAAATTTTAGTCTTACATTGTTCAGATAGGAAAAAAGAAGATAAACTCCTAATTTATGTAAGTGGCAGTGTTTTTCCTAATGTCTACATAGACAATGTTGTTTACACTAGCTCCGAGTGTGCCATTGTGCTTTGAATATTTTAAATTTTTTGTACTTGTAAGCAGGGCATTTTTGCCTTTGGATTTCTACTCCTGCTGTTTTTTCCCCAACATATTCATAATTTTCTGTATGTCACATCATAATTTCCTCACAGTAGCCAGTTTGATATCACAGATGATTATGATTTCAGGTGAAAGAATAAGTAGCAAGGGCAGATAAGTCTCACTACAAAAAAACATGCAAAGAGGACATAATTAAAAAAATAGAAGAAAATAAAAATAGAACATGTAGAAAGAGCAGCCCCTCTCCACTCCCCAACTTGGGCTAATGTAGGTCAGTTAATTTTTTTTTAATTTGAGTTATCCATAAAGTACTGGTCTAATCCAAGCAATATTTTGGTTAAAAAATGCAGGATTGTAGCCAAATGCAATAAGGATGAAGTAATTAAAGTAAAAGGGCAGTATGTCACTTAAATGATGGCTGAATTGCAGAATAAAAAGAATTTTAAAATAAACACTATACTTTTTCCTCATCACCAAAGATTGCTGTCTTGCCAGCTTGGTTTATACAAATCAGGGACCTTGATCATAGAAGTCATCCTTTCCCTCACTGACATGCAACTGTTTAGACCAAGAAACTTTTGTAGAACATGAAATGAGGGAGAGGAGAATTCAGGTTTCCCATTGCAAGACAAAACTAGAACATCACAGAGTTAAAGCCCAAAAGATCATTTTTGAGAAGCACTATCAAATAGTTTTCTAGTTGATTATCTGAAAAACGGCTATGGGCTTTTTAAGCCTAAATATTTTCTGTTATTTGCCTATACTATGGCACAGCCCTTTTTCCTGATGTATCTGTATTTCCAGAAATATTAAACTTTCAGTGGTGACAAAAATCCAAGTATTGGTGCACATGGTATTTAGAAATAACTCACTGGATGTGTATTGCTTATGCTTTACATTGTTTTCATTCTTTAAGTTGTTGCTTTAATTCCTTTTTTTCCTGTTAACGTTTTATGACTGAGGGATTCGTTTTAGGGCTTAGTGAACTAGGGGCAAAAACTCAAGGGAAAATTATGCAAATGTATCTTGGAAAAGCAGATTGAAAATGCTTTAAGTGCTGCATTTTAAAGATCTGATAATCATATACTCTTAAAAAATTTGATTGTTGACTTGAGCATCCACTGGAGCAGGCATGACTGAGCTACAGGAGAATTTGACAAGACTATTCATAGAGGGAACGTGAGCAGTCACAGTAATTTGATAATCGACTTTGAACCCCTATTTGCATAAAACTGCTTTCAGCGACTCAGGATACAGAAAGAGACTTCACTAATTCTTAGAGATGGTTGTGTTGAATTGAGCTAAAGAGCGCTGTGGAAGTAATGACTCTTTCTGTGATAAATCTTACTGTATTTTTTACAGGGGAAAAAGTCCCTCTGGTCTCTTGGATTGTCATTCTGGCATCTTTAGACAGTATTATATGTTCTTTAAAAAAGTTATACAACAACATTGCCCTTTGTGTGCTGTAGTGAAGCATTTTTAAGTAGAAATGTGAATGCTCTCATTAAACTGTTTAATCACTGATCTCTTAGGAATAGCAAATGTTTATTTTAAAAGGTCAGAAAAAAATGCAACACAGCTTCTGGGAGGCTGGAAGCACGATAAGTGTGGGAGTTCATGGAGCTGCTGAACTGCAAGGTAGTAGTTGGATTGAGAACAAGACACGGCAACATGCTGTGGGCTTGTTTTGACTGTAAATGATTTGGAGTTTGTGTGCAAGATCTGTTTCTTAGCGACGGTGTAGTGAGAAGTGAGTTGGCAATACGTTCCTGAAGCATTCTGAGTAGCTTTTTGCCTGTGGATGCACTGTGGATGCAGTGGGGTGTCATACAGTGCTTGAGTGGGTAGTCAGGACCTTCAGAAATTTCCTCCTACATCTGGTACAGGATTCTTTGTGGCCCTGTACTAATGAGCTGAGTTAACCCTCCTGGGAAAAGAAGGCAGCACCGGGAGGTCCTAATTACAGCCCTAGCCCAGATCTGTTCTTCACTCAGCTGCCTGGGGCAGAGAGGCAGCCACTCTGAGTGAGCTGTAGCATGGGAAAGAGGAAGACCCACAAAACTCAATTAAGGAATCTCTTTCACAAGTCTACCAGCCTATGTAGTCCTGTCAAAGTCTAGCACTTGCAGCCTGCAGCCTTCTTGGGAAGGATCCTGAAGTTCATTTGTATGTCACTATTTCAGTGTACTATAGGGACAGAGACATTTCTTAGAATGAGATTTGTTTCTGTATCTTTCTGCTTTTCTTTTGCAACTGTACATTGGAAGCTGATTATCTATTTACCTAAAAAAATTTTGTGTTCGTAAGAATTTTGTCAGGTATTTGAATTGAGAGACTACACAGCAGTTTTTAATACATAACTTCTTTGATAAATCAGAGAAGGGGAATTAAAGGATATATGACTTAGGTTTTTATTTTTTGTAAAATATTATCACAGAGTTATTTTCAGTAGAGTTCTGCCAATTTCTGTCAGGTAAGGAACTTGGCTTTTAACATTTTTGAGGGGTTTTATCCCTTGCTTCCAAACACTCACCTGACTACATTATTCTTTGCTTACATATTTTATATGTAGTTCTATATCATGACACAGGAACGAGCTTGACACATCATTCTTATATGAAGCCTAACTTAATAATGGTTTTAGTTTGTTACTTTTAGTTGCATTATAGTAATTTGAGGACCACATTTAGTCCATCTGATCCAGAATCAGTGATTTGGTTTCATTTTGCACTCTTGTTTTGACTCACAAAACAGGTGAGTCAAATACAAAATCATTTATTTGCATAACTTTTGTAATAAAAAATGCTGGAAGAGCATACATACAACAGAATGCTGGAATACTCCAACCACATTTGATTTTATTCTCTGCTTATTTGGTAAATATAAGCACTGAACCTGAACACCTGACTATATTGTTTCACTATATTTTGATGTAGGGGTTCGTTTCATTTCAGCATTATGGCTACGTCTACTATGACATCAAATACGTGAGAGAGTTCTTTTGTATTTATCCTTTTTCTTATAGTCCTTCCTTGACATGGAATCTTACCTGGAAGTTGTTTGACTGTAAATAGATTACAATTTCTCCTTTTTCAAAATAGAACATACGTGCCTGCTGCGAAGCATGATCATCTAGGATGGAAACAGTCATGGCAGTGATATTTCTCCTCTGTTGCATGTGTCTCAGTTATTCTGCAAAATACTTAATACTTTGGTAATACAGTAATCCCTCACTACTTCATAGTTCACCATTTGTGGCTTCAGTACACTGTGGGTTTTTCCCCCAGCTTTACCATATTTACTGTATTTCCCCAGTTTACCCAATTTGCCTCTCCTTCACAGATTTTGCTTATTGTAGCATTTTTCTGGAACTGAGCTGCCATGAAATTCGAGAGATTACTGTAATTTTAATAGTTAACACCCACCAAGAATTGCTCTTCCTTCAACTCCACTCAGCAAGTTATCTGAAGTCGCTATATACAATACTTATAATCCTGGTTTTTATATGTAATCTAAGATGTGTATATGCCTTATAAATAGTATTAACAATCATTAGATTTAGAATCTTCTTTTTGCAGAGCTCTGGAACCATTTATAGTGAAAGATTGTATTATAAATGTGTACAGAGTTGTTTTTCATGCTGAATACATTGCGGAAGGATGAAAATTTGGTAACTTGACCTCCACATATGTTGGAGGAGGAGAGGAATGATGGTAGAGTGGTGAATAACAAGGAAAAGAGGAGATTTGCTTTGGGGCCATTAAGAATTTGAAGTGAGGGGGGGGGGGTGTTTCTTATTTTGCAAAACCTCTGTGCTTTTTCCCCACAAGATTTTGTTTTCATCCAGATTTTCCAGTTGATTCCAACTGTAGATCACATGGAAATCTCTCCTTCTGGAAGCCCTGGAATTTAAGTTATTGACTGTTGTCTAGTGCTGATTGCCTGCTGGGAAAGAAAGTGGTATTGATGATTAATGTAGTAGGAGGTCAATTTTTCCTTTATTCCTGCACTGTTGATCAAATTCTGATTTGTTATGTAGGAAGAGTTCCATACAAAGATTATGATGTGTTATTTACAACACATTGTAGCCTTTTATAGATGCAGAGCAAATTTTTCTTTTGGCTCTACAAAAAGCCCCTGATAATGATATTAAATTTCAGCTATGGAAGTACAAAGAACATGGTGTGTGGCAGAGTGAGTGCATGAACAGAGTTTGTCACTGGGAACTAGTACATCTGTCTGCTTTTTTCCTTTTACCCCTCATTTTACTTGTTAAGTACCCCAAACAATTTGTTTTCTATATTTCAATTTCTCAGTCTGCATAACGTCAAGAGTAAATTACCTGTATATGGACTAGGCTTTGTAGAGTGCTCAGAACTCCCTCTGGCAAAACTCAGTGTGTCTTCAGAATTTTATTTATCAGCTCCAGCAGCTCTGCCTCAAACACTGAACTTCTTTACAAAGGTATTAGTGCCAGGTGGTTAATGCATTTTGTTGTAGGTGTTTTCACTTTCCTAGCTCTGCGACACTAAAAGCTGTCCCTCAAGCATCTCTCCAGATGAATTTGACAACACTGGAGGAATGACTTCACTGTTTGAAAACTTAATTTTGTATGATCACTGTTATGTTTGGGATTCGACGGTGGGGTTTCGTTTCATTTTTTTAATGTAACTCTTTGTTTTACAGATGAGGGCAGGAACGCAGTTGACCATGCAGGTGGTGCACATATTGTAGTAGACCATTTAAGGTCACTGTGCAGTAAAACAGATCCAGCCAGTGAGAAGCTCTTGACTGTCTTTTGTGGCATGCTGATGAACTATAGCAATGAGAATGGTAAACAACACTGAAAATTTGCTTTATGTCTACCAGGAGAAAAACCCCAACAAAAAAAAAGATAAGAAGTTAAAAGTCCTCTGTAGGTTTACATTGTGGATACTAACACTAAGTGATTCTGAAAATATCAAGGACCTCAGTTCACATATACTACTTTCTGTTTCAGTAAAATTATGTTCCCAAAAATACTAGATACAATCCTGACACAATTCCATATAGTGTGCTGTATAAAGTTTTAGGATCAACATCTGGAATTTACTTCTTTTTCTAAATCCAATGCATGAAGATGTGCCATGCACCTTAGGAAAAAAAATAACAGAAGTTAATTAAAAGGGTACATTAAGTCCTCTTTTTTTCATTTAGTATCAAGTAACATGATAAGACTAATTTGTTGCAGACATGCAATTTTGTTAATTAGTTGGGAGTATGTATGCCAAGCAGTTAATTTTTCTCCTTGTGAAATGTATATAAAACCATATGTTATGTTGTTCTATGACAAATGGGGGATCATTTATGGCTATGTTCAACATTTTTCTGTGTCCACAAAATGTAAGTTCATATTCTTTATCCTATTAATAGTGGATGTTTAGGGATCAGGCAAAAAACAAGGTAGTATCTTAGGTGAGAAACCCTTGACCACAGAGAGTAACAAAGTAGTATTTTATGTTAGTTGTACAAACTAGTATCCAGTTTGCTTCTACACATGAGTATGTTAATATGCTAGAGTATATTTACAGCATTAACACATTTTCAGACTTTCAAAATTTGAAGAAATTTGGTATAAATGAGGAAGGCTAAACAGAGGCTGTTCTCCTGACTTACAATGGCACAGATTGCAAATGTAGTTAGTAATCACATTGTTTCTTCAGTCATGCCCATTTCCTGAATTGCAGTGTTTTCTTGTAGGGAGAAAAAACTTCTTTATTAGCTACTCACCATTTTCTGAAAGATACCACTTGCTGTACCTCACTTTTCAATTCTATTTCCCCCAAAATCCTTCTACTGTTCAAAATGATCCATAGGCTTTACTGTATACATTTTAGTCTGCTTTATCATCTTTTCTAGCATAGTTTCCATGTGTGTTTTCTGTCCCATCTCTGTGGAGATCTCAGCTCTTTGTGTTACTCATCCAGCTCAAAATAGAACCGTTGTATGTGTCTCATCTCTTTCACTTGTTCTTACATTCTTTTTTTCCCTCCTCTTTTCTTTGCATTAACTAAGAATTCTTGTTTCCAGTACATCTTCCATCTCCTCTAAAAAGCAGCTTTCAAGTTCTTTTATTTCCTGTAGTCTTCAGGAACTGTTTTGCTTGATGTCTGCATGAGCGTCACATTTATTACATTTCCTAGTGTTAACTCTATTTTGTTAAAATGCTTGGAGCAAATAGATCTTCTCACCTGTAAATTACCAGAATCCTCTGTATTAATTAAGACTAATGGGCATACAGTATTACATGGTAGCTCAAGACAGAGGAGTCCAAAAGCAATGTGTAGAGATACTGTTACCAATTTTGCTTCAGTGACCAAACTCCCAGCAGATCTTCCCTAGGAAAACTAATTATGAGATAAATCTGGCAAGCAAGCAGCTTCTGAACAGCTTAACTGTATGAACATTGAATAAATGACTCATTCCATCTAGTAAGATAGTTTATTTTGATGCAATCAGTAAAGCAGTTGTGTAGTTCAGTGACAGCTAGGAGGATCACTAGCTGCTTTCCCTTTCTGCTAAAGGACATCTTTCACCACACACAATGACACAATATTCACACGAGCCACTGAAGCAATGTCAGAAGTGAGAAATGCAGGAGTATTCCCAGCTCTTGAATCTGTTGTACCACCACACTAGGGAGGAGTGCTGGAGGCTTACCAAACCTTCACCTTACCCCACATTTGGTGGTCTCCATGAGGAAGGGTCCCTGTTGATACGAACCCAGCTCATGTTTGGCCAGCATCCATGGGTATGGTGTGTAAAATTTGTGTCCTCTAGTTCTATTGTGAATTCGTTCACTGACTGGGGCAACCATTGAATTAAGCCACAAATGATCTGCCAAATCAATATTAAAAAACAAAACAGAACGGAAAAAAGGATTTAGAGGACTAAATGTTTAGAAGAAAACTCGTGACCATACCTGTAGCATGTGAATGGAGAAATGCATAGTTGACTTGTCTTGCCAGTTTTGTTTTAAGAGCCACAAGTACAATTGGTCCATAGTTGTGACCTGATCTAAAAATAGCACCTGTGGACCATTGTAACTTTTCAGGACAGCAGTCAATGTCAACTAGGAGCCCAAAGAAACTTCCATGCATTACAGCATCAGGTGTATACCATTCTAACTAAATGCAGTCATTTGCTGACCTCCTAAACATCAAAAGTGAGTTTGCCCTGACAGTTAATTGTACTCACAGATCAGTGAATACCATTTGGGGGATTTTCTTGCAAAACTTTGATCCCAGTTACTTATGAAGAAGATAAACGCTGCAGTGGTTTTGCTGAGGGATGAGCAGTGTGGGATTGCAGCCTGGAGCCACAGACATTCTTTCTCTGTAGTTATAGAAACAAATTGGACAAAACTGAAAGAAAAAGTATTAGGTAAGGAGAAGGTGTTTCAATCTTTGAAGTAGCACTTCTACCTTCTCTTTTCATGTTTCTATAATCTTCTCCAGTTTAACATGCTATGTCACAAAATTAAAGGGGGGGACTTGGAATATTTCATTACTGCTCTTAATGACTTGCACTCTTTTAAGTTGTACTAGCTCTCCATATAAGAACCATTACAGCAGAGTTGGTTCTTAGCTGCATCTAATTATCTGTGAACAGCCTAATATTTTCTAATTTTTAATAATTTCTGAGCAAAGAGAATATAAATTGCTTTATTTGGTTCTAAACAGTTCATCATTCCCAGCCAACTAATTGCCTTCCTTTTCCAATACCTACTACTTTACTAGTAGCAACTATCAACTACCTCATTTTCTTAACATGAGATACTCATTCTTGAATACTTCCAGGGATGTATCACACATGGGTTTTACAAAAATGGCAGCTAAAGAGCATCCACAAGTAAAGTTGTCTTTTGCTAAACAGAGCGAATCAATGGAGCATTCTTGTATCTCATCCCAGTTCTGGACACTTAGCTTGCAGTTGTAACTCCATTCATAACACTGTTCTAAGCTTTAAAACTGGGCTTCCTTTTACAAGGTTCTTGTGTCATCTGCTTGTGTTCAGGAATTATTTTCGCCTGCTGTTTCTCAATTCTTTCTTTGCTTCCTTGGTATCTGATGATTTCATTAGTAACTACAGTGTTAAGAGAACAAACTCAGTTTTGGCATCTTTTGCAGTTCTTTCAAGCTTAAAAAAAAGTGTTGATACTTAATTGCATTGCTAGAAATCAGAGGGCCTTTATCTGATGGAAAACATTCCTCTACCTTCAGCCCAGGTTAGCTTGACTTTCTTGTGATAATCATATTTTACTACCCAAATTCAGTCAGACACAAATAGCTCCTTCCATTATTAGTCTTTCCAGCCTGCTTTCCATTATTAGTCTCTGTGTAGCTATGAATCTGCTTAAGAGCAAGAAGCAAAGCAGACTTAGATAAGGACGGAAAAACTAATAACTGATCTAATAAAACTAATAATCATACGCAAACACTTGAGTAAGAGTTAGAAACATGAGTAGTTATTCTGCAGGTCTCATAATCCTGTGAGCCAAGACTATTTGCAAGTTAACGGGATCAGTCTGTAAGGTAACTAATTGTCTCTTGAGATCTCTAAAGCAAACCATGAAAGCCTTTTGAAAGAGGTGCAGAAGTTATGCAAGAACTAGGCCAATTGGCTTATTAGGTAGTCAAATTGGAGATGAGAAGTTAGCTGGATTCTGTATGCATGTGTGAAAATATACATACATTTTTATATATGGGCATATATATGTAGATAAAAATAATTATGTTTATAGATTCCTTCATAATTTTGTTTCATATTAAACTTCAGTTTGTCAAGGTTGTCTTTCCTTCAGTGCCTTTGTAAAATGTGACATCCTGATGTTAAATCATACAACGACTGCCAAGCCTTTCTTTTTTTCACAAAACTCTTAGCAACTGGAGTGAATGTTGGGAACTGAGGTGCACTGTTGACCATCTGCAGAAGCTTTGTAAATACACGAGAAATGAAAGGGAGGTTTATGCTACCATAATTATGGTCTAACAGCAACATTTCAGTAAAGCTTCCTCCTAAGACTTACCTTCGCTGATTTTCATGCTTGCCATGGTTTTTGTTTCATTTACATCGCAGCTAAAGATGTCTAACATGCTTCCAAGACCTAAATATACTTAAATACAAAGTAACCTAGAGTACGTAAAAGCAGATAAAAAGTTCCTTACACTAGTGAGATAATCAATACAATCACTTCTATGTTATGTGATGATTTAACACAGCTGTGGGGATTGAAAGCAAGTTTCTCTGGGGTATGAAATTATGCCACCAATTTGTACAAAACTAATTTTCCTTCAGCATTATAATCACAATTACTTACAGGACACAAATGATGAGTTGTTTTCTGAAATGCTTTTCAAAATCATGCACTAGCCTAAATCAGCCTTTTTAACTAAAATGCCCCCAATAAAGTTCTCAATTTGGGATATTCTCCCCAGATCTTACTCTTTGGAGTTTCCATGTGTGTCACCGAAGGACATGGAGCCATTGAAATTCAAGTTTTAGGTAGGTAATTCTTTGTGCTGGCGCATGTATTGATTGCCTTTTATCTACCTGTATATGCATCTGTACAGCATCACTGTCAGTGCTTTTCACCCCAAAATTACACAGAGGCATTTTACTAGTGCAACATGTGATAGCAGTGTAAAATGTGACTTGAAGTCATAAATTCAGAACAAGTATTCAGTTTTTCATACGTCCTGCTCACTGTGCATAAAATTCTGCTTAGGAAGCTGATGGAAGTGCTGTTTCATCTGACACACAGTGTTGCCTGGCTTCATGGCTTGCATTAGTCCTGTGTCAGGCAACTGCTTGTAGGATGGATGCATGTGTCCCCTGGATTTGTCACTGGCTCTAGTAGGGCGTTAACACTTCCCTCAGTGAAAGACCAAGATACACAATTAGTCTATGTTGCCACTCTGGGGTCTTTTCTAGGACAGATAGAATACTGCTGGCAGCCCCTCCAGCTAAGACTGAACTACTTAGATGCTTTTAATTTCTCTGAACTAAAAAGTGCTGTGGGTGTCTGTACCATTGAGATGCACAATACTTTTCTCTTAAACTATTTAATAGACTTTCCTAGAGGAAGAACCTCCTATTGGTGGTAATGACAGATGTAAATGTCAAGTCCAGAATTTGTATGGCAAGCCTAGGCTTGAATATAAACATAGCAAATAGCTGCTGGCAGCCTTTTCTTTTCAAAGATCTTGCCTTCTATGCAGCTTTGTGACTCACAGCGTTGTCCTGTCTTTGACAAAGGAGAAAATTTATCCTTTCACTTACTGCTGTTAAGGCAATGTTTACCTTATTGACAGTTCTTGTGATGCCATTCTTACCACTGTAGACATTTTCTGTGCTCAGGCGCCACCCTTCTACTCCAGGCAAAGGAGACTGGTATAGAGTCTGGTTTAATACCTGCTTTTTGACGCAGTACAATTGTTCTTTCTTAGTATATGGGCGGGTTTTTTCCTTTTTTATTTCCTTGGAAACTCTAGAGGCCCTTTAGTCAGTGCACTCTGTGCTTTCTTGAAA
>WEKX01004435.1:11413-46828 GCA_013390025.1 Pitta sordida | reverse complement strand
TTCCTGTTTCTTTTCAAAGATGGATATGGTTTCTCTTTTTCCACTTACCTTCTCCTCCACACTTTTTATATATTTTGTATTAAGAAAGGCACAGCAGAAAGAAAAAAACCTGCTCAAAATGGAGAGTTTATGCTTCTGATGTCAAAATAGAGAGTCTCTTTGTCCATTACAGTTGGATAAAGAGATTTTTTAGAGTGACTAAAGTCTAGTCTAGTAACACAGCAATTTTTTTCCACATAATTTGCTATGGCATTTGTGGTTTGTGTCTTTGTTCTCCCACTCTCCATGACTACAAGTTTTCCTCCAGAATTTTTAAGTGTCTGCAGGGGAGAATCACAAAACAAGGACAAAACCAGATTATTTACCAGTAACTTGAGTTCTCCTACGCAGTAATTTTCTCCACAGAACCGTTCCATCTCTCCCCACCCCAGTTTTCCTATTCAGATACAGATTTTTGCAGTCAGTTTGGAATGAAGTAGGAGGGTGTGGTAGTGACTCACACATCTGCCAGAGGTAAAATGGCATTCAATGCATGCGCTAGTACAGTTTGTACTTACCTGAAATTTTACAACTTCAATGGCTTTTTGGTGTCTGACATAGCGTTCTTATAAATTCCACTAAAGACCATGAATCTGTGGAAGAGTAATCCCTCTCCCCCCAGAAAGGAAATTCAGTTACTGGTAAGTAATACAGTTTTATTAAAGATGTCAAGCCATAAGGATTCCTGCTCATCCCCAATAACCTGTAATAACCATGGCATTTACCTTTTTAGTGTACCAAATTGATAATTATAATAAAATTATTTTACACTGAATAAAAATGAGCTAAACATTCTGGAATCTTTTAGTAATTTCTATTACATGAAAATTTCAAACACACTTGGCAGAATTTTGAGGGCGAATAGTATTTTGAGAGCAGGAGATGGTACTAAATTTGCTAAGCTTAAGATGTTGTATGTTTTTATCTCTCTGTAAAAATACATATGTTTTTATGGNATAAAAGAGTTTATAGAAAAAGCTCTCAGATAAATAATTATTTTACTGACCTAGTTTAGGTTGGTTTCAGTCGGCTAGTCTTGGTGAGCCCAGAATCAAACCTGACATAATAGGGACCTGATAGCCACAAATTGTCAGTAGTTGCCTAACTCACTATACCCTATGACCAGATCAGGAAGGAGTATTTCTGGGAATACATCCCATTGCCTGGAACAAGGAGAATTATGAGTCCATATCTCAAGTCTGGACCTGATCCTAGTTTAGCAAAGTAGATGAGACAGGCATTTTAATGCTGCTTAGCCTAGAAGTTGCATTTTTGGTGAAAAAGTGGCTTTTTTTGGTTAAAAGAATGGTACTATGAACAGAAATGCTAACTCACTCTTCTGCTTTCTTTTTATGTAGATACGTTGCAGTCACAGCTTATCAATATGGGTGTTATCCCTACGTTAGTGAAATTGTTGGGTATTCATTGCCAAAATGCAGCTCTGACAGAAATGTGCCTTGTTGCATTTGGCAATTTAGCAGAACTTGGTAAGTCCACGATACTAATTTACATCCAGTTTTGGTAAAGTTAAATCTTGGTTAAATACTAACAAAAGCCTTACTGATGCTTGCTTCATTCCTATTAGTACGGTCTACAATAATAGACAGGCAATTTCTGCCTATTTTTTGTATAATCTATAGCTGTCTTTTTTTTTTTCCCTTCGATAACGGAAATTTGTTTGGGTACTTAGTAAAATCTTATGGTTTATGTTCATGTTCTTCAGTGCAACTAGGCGTGTTCCAAATAATCTAAGCAGTTTTTCCATAGCACTGCTACTTACTGTGAATTATTAAATAATAATATAAATATTGTATCCTGGTGGAGGTCCACAAAATTTTGTCAGGGTTAAATTTGACTCATGAGAATCTCTGAATGAAACTTGAGACAGACCCAGTTCATTCATCTGCCTATATGATATTCTTTTAAGTGTAGAGTTTTAACAGGTTGTTATGGTCTGTGTTTGATGATCACTTCTGTTTTACTTCGCTGTTCTTTTGCCAACCTATTTGGTGAAATTCTAGTCTTACGAGTTGCGCTTTTTTTGCACTGGAGTACAATAATTGCAGTTACAACATCATCCTGTATGTCTAAGAACATTCAGCAGTTCAAAATATGAAAAATATATCTCCAAGCTTGTAGTATTTGGTGGCCCGAGTTCAAGATCAGAGAGATTATAATGTTATCTATTGTAGTCTGATCATAAACATAACAGCTTTACTTACAGCAGACAAGTTTTCTAACAACAAGAGAAAGAGCCATCAAAGTACCACTAAAAAGGGTGATAGGTCAGAGGTCTTCAAGATGAGCACTATGTATTGTGTGTAAGGTACAGTAAGCAGAAAGTATAAGAGTCATACACTGAACATTCTAGTACTTAAATGCAACTAAAACCATAAGGATATTAAATTAATAAATGGTACCCTCACTGAGAACTAAATTTCCTTTCCCTCTTTGGAAAGATCCAGCTCTGTCTTGTTGAGTAAGAAGAACCATGAGAAAAAAGTTTAACAGCAGCTGCTTCCCTTCCTGTTCCTATGTGCTGAAAAGTGCTCAGTCAATCACATTGTAACTGTATTATTTTATTTTTGCCTTGTAACTTCAGGGAATTTTTTGGTGAGGTTGTCATTTTTCATCACTTAAGAGACAAATGCATTGCACAGATCCCTTGAAAAGCTTTTTATGACACTTATTCTGTGTCAAAGCAGGGCCCAAACCAATAAAGAGAGTGATGAATCTGCCCTTAAAAATAGTGGAAAGATAAAAATCCACTTAGAGTATGCTATGCAGCCGTGCATAGGGAGAGAAAGCATTAATGGGATGTGCACAAAAGGATCTAGATCTGCAGTTCATGCTTTTCCTGAGTCCTTGGGGTCAATTCTACATACAAATAATCCCTAACCATCCATCAGAGCAATAGGAAAGGTGCTGGAAGGTTTTCTAAGTACAGATGGCCCTCAGGAGGTGGCAACTGGGGAATGCAGAACACCAGCCCTACCACCTGCATCCCTTGTAATACTGCCAGTGAGGAGGAATAGGATATAGGCAATGGAATAAGAGATGGTTTTGTTGTATGTACATTTGAAGATACACTGGCTAATCTCCTGATAGGAGGATTCTCATCTGTAAAGCTGCTTTATGGTCTCTGTGCAGGGTTAGATGGCCCAGCAACAGCTACACAGAGATTTCAAAAGAAATGTGAAACCATGTAAATATTAAAGCATTCAGTGCAGATTTTCATCTCTCCCATAGAAAATGCAGAATATAACCTGCTCTTCTTCCTGTTAATCTGAGGGAAATCAATATATATTTTTGTGCCGGTACTGTTTCTGTAGCTACCTTTACATTTTGCTTGATCATATATTTAAGGTTTTTAACAACCTTAATCATAATTAATTCAGGTCAGCACATTTATCTTGAAGTGTTAGATGTTTATCTTTTCATTTTGTGACAAGCATGAGTCTGTTGTTCCTGTCTGTGAAGAGCAGTATTAGTCATCTTACTGAATAACCCTGGTAACAAAGAGAAGAAAAATAGTCCTACCTTTTGATGTAGTTTGTTTACTTCATACAGAATTTTTCCTTTTACTTCACAGAGTCAAGTAAGGAGCAGTTTGCCTACACAAACATTGCTGAAGAGCTTGTGAAACTGTTCAAGAAGCAAATAGAGCATGATAAAAAAGAGATGATTTTTGAAGTCTTGGCTCCCCTGGCAGAAAATGGTGAGAATTTTTTTTTCTTACACTATCTTTTACTCATTCCCTTATGTGTATTTTGGTATATCAGTGTCTTTTTCAGGGACTAAATGTAGAGTAACTGGGTGCTTCATTCAGAAGCCACTATGGCTGATCCTTGTGATGGTAATTTCATGCAAAATGAATAGATCTTAATTGTTGAGCATATGACGAGAGCCAGCAAATTGTTGATGCTAATTCCGTCTCTGATTCACTCTGTATATGGTTATGCTTCCCTGTGCCCACAGTGGGGGTATCGAAAACTGCTTTTTAGAGGGCTTGTCTGCAAATGCTGGCTCAGGCATTCATAGGCCATTGCAGTACCAGCACATCATTCCCTGGAATAGCAGGACCACTGGTAGTTCCTTTTCCTACGGACATTATTTTTGCTAGGGGCATATCCATTGCAGTACTAAGAGCTGGAAACTCTCCCCTTACTGTTCGTTGAGAGTTCAGAGGAATTTAATTTGGGTGTTTGGTGCCATATATATTATGGTAGCCCCTGGGAGTTTCATTTACTGCTCAAGCCAGAGCAGGAAGTGATGCGGTGATCACCGCTCCAGGCTGTTTCTCTGAAAGGAACAGAGGATCATACACAGGTGGTCTGTATGATCTGTCTTCTGCCCTTAGTGGAAATAAAGAAATGAGTTAACATGTGGAGCTGGACCGAAGTGGGAACAGTTCTGAGTATGGAAGACATAACTGTATTTAATGGCTCTATAACCTCTTTTAAGCACCTTACCCTTAAAGCTTGACTGAGTTGAATAAATTATTAGAAAGAATTGCAAACTAAATATTTTGGTTTCATTCTACTCTGCTATATATACACACTCTCTGTGTGTCTGTTTCACCTGTAACGGGTTTTACCCTGGCTGGATGCCAGGGGCCCGAACAGTCGCTCAGTCCCGATAATAAGATGATATACAAAGGGTGGTTTGGAATAAGGCAGTTTAATAGGAGCACAAAGAAAGCAAAGCAAAAGCCCCCACAGAAGCAAAGCAAAAGAAATAATCTCTACTTCCCCATCCGCAGATGTGTCCACATCTAGGGAAGTAGGGCTCCTACACGTGTTAGGAAGCAGCCAGCAAGAACAATGAATGCCCCCCCAGTCCTTGCTCCCTTCCT
Organism: Pitta sordida; assembly: GCA_013390025.1. Lineage (NCBI taxonomy): Eukaryota > Metazoa > Chordata > Aves > Passeriformes > Pittidae > Pitta > Pitta sordida. The sequence goes on along the minus strand of WEKX01004435.1, from coordinate 41,934 downwards.
CAGCTTTTATACCTGAACTGACGTCATATGGTATGGAATATCCCTTTGCTCAGTCTGGGTCAGCTGGCCTGCTCGTGTGCCCTCCCAGAATCTTGTCCTCAGGGGGAAGGGGTAGTGTGCCCAGCTGTAGTCAAAACACTTGTGTGTTATCAACACCCTTCCAAAGCACAGCATTGTGAGGACTGCTGTGGGCTCAGACAGACCCAATAAAATAAGTCAAGATAAACTTTTACTTCAATTTAAAAAGTAATTTTGACTTTTATTCCAAGTGGTATGGGAAATAAATTCCTTTTTTAAAACCATACATTTTCCCCAAAATGTATTAAGCTTTTTTAAAATTTATTTAATTGTTGATTAAACACAATTTCAATTTCAAATCATAGAACATCTGCATCCTGGCATTCTGTAATTAAGGGAAATCTCTGGGTTTTAAAGCACCTCAGTGCAAAAGTGTCTATTTAAAAAAATTCCCAACTGGATATTTTGCATTCCCTAATAAAGTTCATGAGAAGGTCAGATGCTCTTAGAGGAACAATGAATTTTACTCAGGCAACAAGCCTAGTGACACAAGGAAACTGAAAGTCAGACACATCCCCCACCAAAGGTAGAACACACTTCCTCTCCCCTCTGTGGCTTGTAAGCAATATGAAAAATGTATTTACAAAGCTTTGGCCTTTACACACATTTTAACTTGGGTTAAATAGCATATTGTTAAAACACCGTTTCTTGTAGAAAGTTGAGAGAAATCCATTTCTTTGAAGACTTCTGCAGAGCTTTTTGTCTATGTTTTCCAAAACCAGCATGCAAAAATTAGTAGAATACTTTCATGTATGAAAAGGCCTAACACGGCATCATTCTCTCTTAACAGAAAGGGATTTTGGTCATACAAAGGAGATTTCTAGCTCCAAGTTCACAGGGAAATATCTGTTAAAGATTTTATGGTTGTAGAAACAAGAGAAAAAATATTGTTCCCAGGTTCTATGTCACCACCTGAAAAACCTTCTTGAGCCTCCTTTCCAATAATAACTGAGTTTGCCTCATCAATTTTTGGTTTTATTTCAATCACAACAAATTTTCCTCCAGACTCAACCTTTTGGATTTGGCCTTGTTATACTCCTCCTGCAGGCCTGAATGGCAGAAATATTGTCTCAGCTAAAAGAAATTGTTTGCTTTAAGATTTCATCAAAAAGTTCTGTATTTTGTACTTGTGTGTCTCAGTGAAGTCATGAATCACGAAACAGAGTAACAAACCCTAATTTGTTCTGCAGCATAGTCCAAGGTCTTTGGAAAGCCTGAGCACAGCACAGTCCTTACAAGTCTGCTGTGCAATGACTGAGATGCCAGATGTTTGCTGTATGGATCTCTCACTTCTCAAACATATACAGCTTCAGTGTATGGTTGTGCTCTAAAGGCAGACCAGTGCCATGGAGTGCCTGTTAGATGAGTAATAACAGAATTTGGCCCTAAGAATTTCAAATAAAGTGCAGGTTTATGTACACAAGCTGTCAGTGAAACCACTGACATCAGTGCTTCTTCTCGCAGTCTCTCCTGCATGTGTGCAATAGATGTATTTAAAATCCTGATTCTGACTCCTGTTAATCCATGCTATTCTTCAGATGTCATTAAACTGCAGCTGGTTGAAGCAGGTTTGGTAGAGTGCTTACTTGAGATTGTCCAGAAGACTGTGGACAGTGACAAAGAGGATGATGTTGCAGAGCTTAAAACAGCTTCCGATCTTATGGTTCTGTTACTGCTGGGAGGTAAGTATGGGCTCTCACTGTCTTCTGCAAAGCAACAGCAGATATGTGTGATGCTGTTTGGCTGCTGAATTTCACTATTTATTAAGTTTCCAAATACATTTATACCCCCGCATTTGCGAGAAACGGGTCATGTCAGAGGTCTTGCAAAACGTCAAACTCGCAAATACGTGCAGGTCATTAATATGCATGCAGGCCATGCCCATTGCTCCACCCCCAGCCAATCAGGAACACTGAGGAGCCTCTTCAACTCCTCCCCACGGGTTCTCACAGCACAAGGGAGGATAGGGAAGCGTTTCTGCATCCTGTCTGCCTGGGGAGACACCCCCCCCACCCCAAGAATCCCTAGACTTCTCTTCGGCCACGCTGCCGCTTCCACAGCTGCTGATCGTGCGTGCTCGCAGCCCAAACCCCGCGCCACTGTTCCCCCCCCACCCCCTTCCCAGCCCCGGTGCTCATGCTCGCCGTGCACTGGCCCTGTGCGGTGGAGTCCAGCTGTGGCAGCGGAGTGAGCATGTCCCACTGGCCGCCACGACCAGCCCCACTTTCCTGGGGCACTTCCTTTCCCCCCCTGTAGCCATGGAAACAGTAATGCACCTGGAGGGAGGGGGGTCAGTCCCTTGCTGTGCTTAGAGTAACAGGGGACAGCGTGACTCCTGGCCCTCCCCATGGGGCCAGGCCAGCGCTGCCCCACAGGGAGTCTGGCACCGCCCCTCAGCAGAGCAGAGGCACTGCGCATGCGTCGGCCGAGGAAACTTGCAAACGGCTGAAGCAAAATTGCGAGAAATTTTCCTCGCAAATCCGTGGGGTCATAATGCAGAGGCCGCAATGCAGCGGGGACGTACTGTAACTTAGACGACCTCCTACCTGCCAGACAGGTTAGATTTTGTTCTTCATCCCACTAGATTAATTGTAGTGGAACCAGCAGAGCTTCACAAATACAAAGATAAGTTTCCGTAACAAACGCTTATTTAGCTTGGTGACTGTCTGTGCTTTTTACCCTAGATGAATCCATGCAAAAGTTATTTGAAGGAGGAAGAGGCAGTGTGTTCCAAAGAGTACTTTCATGGATTCCTTCCAATAGTCATCAGCTACAGCTTGCAGGAGCACTGGCTATTGCAAATTTTGCCAGAAATGGTAAGAACATGCCATAATAGCTTATGTAAATTTATGTGTGCCCTTCTATCACACTCTCCCTATATAGATACAAACAAAAACTGTGATACAGTAAAGCTGGTGTTTATACAGCAACATCAGTATTCTTATACTTTACAATGCTGAAAAGCATTAAGCCTACTTTAAAAATACTGTTTCGCATTTGTAGAGAAGCATAAGGGATTTCTGCCTTGTTCAGTGTTTCTTGTATCACTCTCCTAAATTCGTTGTGAGCACTGCAATTCCCATTGATGATGGTGGTCAAATTCGAAATGAAGAAATCTGAAAAGGAGCAAGAAAATAACCCTTCCATTTGTAAGACCTTGTTGTAAAAATCTTAGTAATAATCTCCCATTCACAAGTGATTTGTCTCATCTCGCACAGACGGAAACTGCATCCATATGGTGGATAATGGTATAGTTCAAAAGCTGACGGATCTGCTAGACAGACATGTGGAGGATGGAAATGTAACTGTGCAGCATGCTGCTCTGAGCGCTCTCAGAAACCTGGCTATTCCTGGTAAGCCTCTCTTTGCATTGCTAGCTACCCAAAGATGAAATCCTGTTCTCCCACTACACCCGGTGGGGAATGAGGGTGGGAGAACTGACTGATAGTCCTAGGGGCAGGTCAGACTGCTGCTTCTCATTCTGGCCCATCATTGCTTTTGTGTCTGTTGCGCAGCACTTGTGACAAGCAGTTCAAAATACATCACAGGCCTAGTGACCGTCCTTTGCCACTTTGATCCCACAGTATCCCCCAAGGAAAAAGTAGCTTTGTAAAAGGCAAGAAGCTGAGGAGGCCTTGGATATGATTTATCAACCTTTTTTGTCTGGACCACTGACTGCATTGTAGTGTTTTTTTGGTTGCTTCATTTGAGTTCTGTGTTATAGCTGAGGATTCCCACCAGAGAACAGTACCCACTTTGTTGAAAAACTGCATCTTGCTGTAACTTCCTGAGGCTTTGAAAATTGCCAAATTAGGGCTGGAGGTAGACGGTTAGAATAGGCAGCCTGTTGCAATTAGTTACTGTTTGTAGGCAGTGAACTGAATGCTAATTTTTTTGTTTTTAATAACTTAATGTGTAAGAGTTTTGAATACACAGACATAAAAGGTAGAGCACATGCACATAAAAACAAAGCAAATCTGTAATACACTTGTGTATGCTTTCTAGTGTCAAGGAAAAAAAAAGTTATTCATCCATTTATCCGTATTTTACTGTTTTCAGTTTTGACAAACCATAATTTTTTAGAAATGGTCATACATAACTAAACCCACTCAGCTTTAGGAATAGGCTGTTTCCTTATCTTTCTCATGTAAGTCATTCTTCTCACTTCCATCAGTCAGCTTTCCAGCACAAGGGTACATTTTTCTAAGTACACTATTTGGCAAGGTTTGCACCTTAAATACATTTCAGAGGACTCTGTGAAAGTAGAGAACCTAGAGGAGGGGATAAAAGAGACCTTGAGGGAGGGTAGAGGGCAATTAAAGGACTCCATACATGCCACATCAGTGTTGTTTTTAGAAAGTACTGCAACTGAGTAAGAGGTTATTCTGCTAATTAGATGCTTTAGTTCCTTTGCCTATGAGAAAAACAAAAGTGTTGTTGGGGCTCAGGGAAGTTTCCTCAGTCTGGGGTGGAAGTATTAGCCTGGGCTTCTACCTAGTGTATTTTATGGAAGATGTCTTACATAGACCCAGTGGAGAAGTTTAGCCCTGAGTTTGTGTTCTTGCTGAATACTGAAAATGAGATGTGCTTGCTAGGAGAAAAGTACTTGATATCACAGCTGTGCCTTAGGAACCGTGACATTTTTCCATAACGCAGTATCACGCATGTTCTTCAAGTCTGTGCGCACAAGGTCTTCGTAAGATCTGGGAAATAAACTGCATCTTCCAGAAATGTTCTTGATATCAATCTCTGTTCTTTATTCATGCAGTTGTAAATAAGGCTAAGATGCTGTCAGCTGGTGTTGCAGAAGCTGTATTGAAATTTGTCAGATCAGAGATGCCCCCTGTTCAGTTCAAGCTGCTGGGAACATTAAGAATGTTAATAGATGCACAAGGTAAAAATAAACTGTTCTCTGTGTTAAGTGATTCTCTTTGGTTCAGTCTGTGATATGCTGCCAAGATTCTTAGAGAAGTAGTGAGGTTTTTTAAATTTTATTCCTGAAGTCTTGGAATAGATCTAAGATATATGAAAAGGGAGAGGAATGTGGGTTGATTTTTTTTTTTCCAGAGCTCCAAAACTGACTATCAGGGACCCTTCAAATAGGTGTCAAATGCTTATTTACTTTTGAACTTCTTTACACTGTCACACTATGAGTATGTATTGCGGCATGAGGGTTTTAAGCTACCACTCCTGTTTCGCTGTTCACTTGCTGCATTTCCTGGCTGTACCTTGCTCCTTGGAACCAGCTAGTACTCTATTAATTGATAGACTTCAATTTCAAAGAGAACAAACACCTTTTAGTTAAATTTGTTCCAGAATGAGGAATAAAATCAGAAGTCTGCTAAAACCCAGAAGTGGTTAATGAGGTAAATCAGCTGTGTATTTTTGACCCATTCCTGCGATATTTTTCAAACGATCCATTCTGGTTCTGGCAAAGCTATTAGATGTGAAACAGAAATTCATTGAAGAAACTTACGTGACTCAGTCTATCAAACCTAATCTGACCACACTGCTCCCTTCTGGCAGCGGTCCTTCCTAGTTTTATATTTTTGAGCTGGCTCAGAGTTCACCTAGGGGTGTGACATCACCTGTATTTTCCTTGCTCTAAACCAGTGCACAAGCCTCATTAACTGGGCTGATATGGTGTTTTCAAAAACTGGATTATGAAATTTTTTTAATTTCATTTCCATTTTGACTGGCTTTACTTGATTCAATGCAACCTAGACTTCTCCCACGCCTGCTAGTTAGTAACTTTCAGCTTGTTTTTCTAGCACTTACTTTTAAAAAATGACAACTTTTTGTTGTGTTGTTGGCTCATGTAGCAGAAGCAGCTGAACAGCTGGGCAAAAATGTAAAACTGGTGGAACGATTGGTGGAGTGGTGTGAAGCCAAGGATCATGCAGGTGTGATGGGAGAGTCCAACAGACTACTTTCTGCACTTATACGACACAGCAAATCGAAAGTAAGTTAGTGGTGAAAAAGGTCAGCTTGTAAGAACGGAGTTACCTCTGCACTTGCTGTCACTGGCCAACCCTCCAGCATGCAATCCTTCTAAAGAGCCAGGTTGGGGGTGAATATGTTACATCTCCTCTGCACAAGTCTTGACTCATTTATATTTTTAATGTATCCCGCAGAAGTTCAGCATGCCGTACTTTCCCTGACTTAATGATTATACTCAGTTGTTATGAATTTGCTGTATATTTATATAAAAGTGAGATCCAGAAATAGTCTGTCCCCCTGCTCTTCATGTAGCACATTTCAGAGTTAGAAAATTCTGATGGATCATTGGAAATAAATAATCGCAAGTTATAACAAAACCTTGCTTTTACATGGCAAAAGGTATCATATTAAGAAAAACTCATCTGTCCCTCCCATCACCTTCACATCAATCAAATACCTTTACCTAAACAGTCCAAGCCCACTGTCCTTGTTCAGGAGAGTATTAGGCAAAACATAGCCTTAGGAGGGCAAACACATCTCCTCGAGGAATGTGGGTTGACAGGCTCAGACTTACTTTAGCATGCTCACTGATATGAACACAGGCTGCATTACTGAGCTTAAATAGCAAGTGTGATTTGGAGAACTCAGACTCTGACAGTGAGCTCTGCATTTATTTGCCAAGTGAAAAACAGTGTGGGTCTGATCCATACTGAGCATCTCCAAGAAGAAATCAACAAGCCTTACAGGGATTTAAATCTTCCCTGGTTTCTAATATTACTGTCTTTGTCTAATACCCATTCTCCATTTTATGTTCAGCTTCTAAAAGTGAGCAGGTTTAATTTTTCTGAGTTCTCATTTTTTTCTGCACTAGTAATGAGTGGATGGCAAATGCCACCACAGATGTGAGATTTCATCAATACTTTCTACAGGAAAAGAGTTCAATTCTAAATACAGAGACACTACTGATGGCACCAAATAGGTATTAATGCAGAAGTTAACAGAATTGTTACAGATGAATTAACTTGGTCAGAGGAGGAAAACAGAGCTGAGGTGGTGTGGGTTTTTTAAGCTTTTGCTGCCCTCTAGGTTTCAATATGAGTACAACTGTATGGTTCTTTACAGCACATCAGACTGAAATTTGGCTTTTAACTTTAAAGGATTGGTGGTAATATTTACAAAGGCAACAATAATTTAGTAGTTCAATTTTAGTTATTCTTTAGAAATGGAATAGGTACTTGTGATTTCAGCCACACGAGCACCAAACCTGTTGGCTGTCATCTATTTGATACTGCCTTTTTAAAGGCTGATATTCACTCACAAAATACAAAAAAATTGATGTCAAGGGTGCTGATTGATTCTTAAGGCTTATATAGCCAAAATTCCACACCAATTCAAATAGAACTCAGCAGTTCCTAGATTGTCTCAAAGTCTGAAAACTACTATGGCATTCCATCAGAAAATTACAAATAATAGAACATGTCATTGCAAGTAAAAAAATATAAAAATACTTAAATGCTTGTATACATTATGTCATTTGAGGGATAAAAAAGTTTTAAATATGATAGTCTTCAGTTATTCGGCTGTAACTTGTACAACTAGCATCTTCAGTATAATTATCTAAGAATATTTCAGTTTTCCAGGATTATGGTTATATTGTGTCTGTTTCCTTTCATAAACAATGCCACTGCAAAGCCTTTGCAAGCACTGGACCATAATTCATTCTCAACACGTCAGCTCATCGGTTTTGGCTTGTGGCTGGAGTTAGAAAGGGATGTGTGCCCTAAATGAAATTCAACACACAGATTAAAAAATTAAATCAGATTATTTTTTCAAGAAATAAATGCTATTTCAAAACTTTGTGCACTCACAAAACAAATAAAAAATAATGAAACCCAAACCACAGTTCCTTGAACCAGCTCCTTTTGGCATGCCAAGTTACCTGGTTTTTCAGGCAAACATTCTGCAAGTATTTTTGGGACATAAAATGGTGAAAACATTAGGTACAAAATCACTTTTTTAACTGTAACTAACAAGTACCTCTATTCATCCTTTGTCACATGAGTTGGTTCAAATTTTGGTCTTGAAAGCAGAATCCCAGCTGTGTGTTTTTGAACTGCTTTAGGGACATTTAACCCAGTCAACATTTTAATTTCATAGACATTGGGCAGCAGTACTAGGCAACAATTAATTTTAGTGGCTGGCTTTAGAACAGAAATGAACACATTGATATCCCATACCTACGCTTTCCTTACCTGCTTTGTATTTGAAGGAAAATTCCCCAATATTTAAGAGAGTGCTACTCATTTTCCTGCCCATTTCTAAATATATATTTTCAAATACTCCATTTGTAGTAAGGTGCAATATTTGTGATCTCACTTCTCTGATCATTTTGAAGAAACTCTGAAAATTCATGGAAATTAAGGACTTAAAAACCATATTAATATATTCTTGTGTTTCCTTATCCCAAATATGTGGTTCATTGAGTACTTTGAACATCTCATTGTTTGGTGAGAAACACAGTTACACCGTATAACCTGGAAAGGAGTTGGTTATGTGTGTCTTAATGTAGTCATGGGGTTACCTGGCTTGGTTTAACACATTGTCTTACAACTGCAGAGATATTAACAGGTAATTTCTAGGCCTACATGCATGTACATTTGTGTGTAAAGTGATTCTATGTGCATAAAGCCAACGAGTATGTTCACTCGAAGATAAGGATCCATGACAATTTCCTTATTTAATACAATCCAATGCAAAATTTCTTCATCTTTGTGGGTTTTATTTTAGGATGTAATTAGGACCATTATACAGAGTGGTGGCATCAAACATTTAGTAACCATGGCGACCAGCGAACACGTAATAATGCAAAACGAAGCTCTCGTTGCACTGGCATTAATAGCGGCTTTAGAGTTAGGTGAGTATCCCAGCAGTTAACTCCACCTGTTTCTTTTCCTGTCTGTGCCCAAGAGTGAGAGTTGTGTGCGTTTCTTTGGCAATGTAGAACAGCCTCCTCCTCGTGCCTGCCTTGCGGCCGCACACAAACACATTATGGTTCAGGCAGACACAGGCAAGGCCATTGGGTTATGCAGAAAACTGCAGACAGCTGTTTATACAGCATGTGCTCCATCAACATGATCTAGAAAGGCCCTTCAACTTAACTTTCAGATTTTGGGTAAAAGCCAAAAGAAGCCAAATATACTGTACAGTGGAGACTGCATGAGCTGAGTACGTTCCTACACAGGAATGGTCACAGAATCACAGAACATTCCGAGTTGGAAGGGACCCACAAGGATCATCAAGTTCAACTCTTAAGTGAATGGCCCATATCGGGATCAAATCCACAGTCTTGGTGTTATTAGCACCATGCTCTAATCAAAGCTAATGAAAGTAAAGCTTCCACTTACCTAATTAGTAAGGGCTAGAGAACACGGAGAGGTGGATAATACCCCCAAAATGTCTTCATTAAGAGCCACAGAAATAGGTGCAAAAGTTGCCAGAGATTATTACATGCAGAGATTATTACATGGCTTGACCTGCATTTGTAGTACCTCAGCTTTCCAAACAAAAAGATAAATGCCCAACAGAGGTTTTGTTCATCCTATTTCCTTGCTTATTAAGTAAGATAAGGAACTAAACAAACAGCGTTACTTATTTTTGCTCTTAATTTCATCTCTTGCTATCACACATGTAATACAGGAATGCTCTGTTCCACTTGCAAATCACTGCCAATACATCGGGGAATTACTTTAAATAAAAGGAAGGATGTTCCTATTCACATGAATCATCTAACTCTCTGTCTTGTCTTCAGGCATTTAAAGGCTAAGCCCAAATTTAGTATCTAATGTTTCTTAGAAAGCTACAGAGATAGTAACTCACACAGATCTTGAAAAGTTTTTCATAGCCATATAATGGACCCTGAGCACCCTGTACATGGAATCAAGAACTAAACACTCAAAATTTCCAAAAGCAAATTCAGCCGAGTCTTGAAAACTGAAATATTGCAGGTGCTGGCCTAAATAGCTAGAAAGCCTCATGGCTTCTCCATCAGCTCACTGCACATTTAAGACTGGATTTTGTCCTTAAACTCTTGCGACTGTCCTTTCAAGCAGTTAGGCAAGTTTAGATTTTTATAGCAAGAGCTGTGATTCCTGTCATCGTACCATCAAATATGTGCTTCGGTTTTATACCCATGAGTTTTATACCACAGCACCACTTTCACTCCACTGAGAGATCCATGTTTCAATAAAGAGCTAACACATGGAAGCAGCAAAGCAAGCAGCACTTTCAGACTGACAGATTTTCACTTTGTTTCAGTCACTGCCGAAAAGGATCTTGAAAATGCTCAGCTTGTTCAGATTCTACACAGACTGCTCTCAGATGACAGGAGTGCTCCAGAAATAAAATACAACTCCATGGTGCTGATCTGTGCTCTTATAGGATCTGGTAAGTATTCAGGAGAGGCTGCTTCCTGAGATTTATGTATGCAGACTTAGTTCCCTCCTACAGGCTGAACACAAGTGCAAACACACTGAGACTGGTTCTTTACTCACAATGAATGTACACTGAAAAGGTTCACTTTACTATGACAGGTCCTTGATAGTGTTTATTTACAGTGGCAAGGAAGAGGCTGTTAAATGACTTTTGGTTATTTACTGCAGGAATTGGACTCTAGCTTCTACAGGGTGCAGCTAGCTCAAGCCTTTGACAGGAACGAAATGAAAGGCATTTAAAACTGTACAATATCAGGTTGCCTTTGCAAATACGCAGATAATAGAACTTTATTTTCATCTTTAGCTGCAAGTTCCCTGTAATCAATGTGTGATGGTGCTTTAGAAATGATCCTCATACTTACCTCACTAGGAAGAGTCCTTATCTCAGCAGTTCTTGCGTGCTCAGCCCAGCAAGCACAATTGTTTAGCTTGGTTTGTCTGATGAGCAGGATGTGCATTAACATACATCAGTGCTGGACACTGGACACTCATTCCTCTGAGGTCACCCTCTGCTAAAAGTCAGGTTGTTGGCAGGTGGGTGTAGCAGGCACTAGTTTGCTATTAAAACTTCCTACCTCTGTGGGCAAACAAACAAAAGCCACAAAACAAAAAGGAGCAAGGTATCATAGGGGGAATTTTGATTCCCAGCTGAGGTTTCAGGAAGTTGGTATATTTCTTTCATTCAGTTCTTTTAAGAAGTATTTAGTCTGCATAAGAGGTACAAATTTCATTCCATAAAGGTTTCAGGCATTTACAGACAACTGAGATGACAGAGAACTGGATTAAGTACAGAAAGGTGGAAACTGAGAGCCTTTGTGCACGACCTCCCAGTTGTGAAATACTTGAACGTTCTCCAGAGATAAGTTTACAACAATTCAATTGATTAAAAGTTACCATAGCTAAGCTTCTGCTGTTTCTGTAAACAGAGATGGTTTTTTTTCCTTAAACCGAGTTCACCACACCTACTGTAAGTGTAATTCTGGTGACCTGTCCATCCATGCACATGAATGTTGTATTACTGCCATTTTATAGGAACAAATGCTTGGCTTTAGAGAGTATATGCAGTGTGCAAAGATTGTACTCACAATTTGCTAACAAGCCTCAGCTCCCAGTAAGCATTCACTTTAATGTTAAGACATGTAAATTTAGTTGTTACTCACAACCTTCTAGAGCCATTTCATGGTTGGAATTATCTATCCATTTTTAAAGTCAAACACTTGTCTCTCTAGTCTACAAGAGTACAGATCAGTCTTACCTTAGGGGAGGTTCTTTAAGGTTATCTGACCAGCAGAGTCGAATCTGCCACCATACTGTGAGCTCTGCCTAGATATGAGGCTACTTATCCTGCTCTCAGAGAACAGACACACGGTTACTGCATTATGCCACTGTGAAGGTTAGGTCCAGTACTCGATTGACCCTGTGTTCTGCCCTGCTTCCTTATGAACACACCTGGGTAAAGTCAGTGAGGACACAAAAATAACAACTGAGCAATCCTGGTACAGTGATCCTCCACATAGTCGTGATCCGTAATTTGCGGGACCTGCATACTCACTGTTGATTGTCCAGCAAGTTGTGGGACTCGGCGCGTGCACAGAACCTATCGCGAACCCAGGCTGCTCACAAATAAGTAAATTGGTCCCAGCCGGGAGCCGGCACGGCTGGGATGCGTTTAGTGTAAATGTGTGTTTCTGCACGGCTGACGTTCTCTCTTCTACAGACCTGTGTAGTCATTTTAACGTAATAGACGCCAGTATAGTTCCGTAACTAATAGAAGCAGTTCCAAGGGTTTGATTACTGGTAAGTTTAGTTCTCCAGTGACTGGTGGTGTTACTACATTTAGTTTGAGGGTATCTGGCTTTAACTTAATATTGCCAAGAACTCACAGAATGGGTAAGGTTGGAGAGCACCACAGTGGGTCATCCCTGCTCCTAGAATACATGGCACAGGGTTGCATCCAGATTGTTCTCCAGTGAGGGAGACTCCACAACCCCTCTGGGCAGTCTTTTCCAGTGTGTGATCACCTGCACAGTAAAGAAGTTCTTCGTATTCAGGTGGAACTTCCTGTGTTTCAGTTTCTGCACATTGCTGCTTGTCCTATTTGTTGGCACCACCAAGAAGTGCCTTGCTCCATCCTCTTGACACCATCTCTTCAGATAGCTATATATATATATATACTCCAGAGGTCCCCTCTCAGTCACTTCTTTCCAGCTCCCTCAGCCTTTGCTCTTAAGAGATGCTCTGATCCCTTAATCATCCTTGTGGCCCTCTGGCAGACCGCTCCAGGACCTCCATATCTCTCTGGTACTGAGGAGCCCAGAACTGGACACAGTATGTGAGATGTGGCCTCACCAGGGCTGATCACCTGCCTTGACCTGCTGGCAATGCTCTTCCCAGTGCACCCCAGGATACCATTGGCCGCCTTGGCCATAAGGCCTCACTGCTGGCTCATGGACAGATCATTGGCCACCAGGACCCCCAGGTCCTTCTCCACAGAGCTCCTGTCCAGCAGGTCAGCCCCCAGCCTGTGCTGTTGCAGGGGGCGGTATTCTTCCAGAGGTGCAGGACCTTGAATTTGTCTTTCTTGAGCTTCAGACAGTGTTAAATAGTAGACAGATACCTATTTATATGACATTCTTGCCATCTGGACGTTTCTCTTGCAACTGAGTGAAGAGAGAGGGAAAAAAAATGAGGACAGTGGAAAATGGAAGAACCATCAAAAGCAGGGCATTCATAGCAAGCATGTGTGAGAATCTCCGGGAACTTGGATGTTATCAGCTCCTCTAAAGCACAGTAAAATGCATGCTTACACATGTTGATATCTCAGGAAAAAGTGCTTACACAGCATAACCACCCAGATACATACAGGTTCCCAGCAGCATGAGAGTTCCCAGCTCTTACATGGTAGAGGTTAAACTGCATAGAAAATGAAAATACGGGAACAAGGAAGTAGGTAGGAATGGGAAGAAACGCTAAAGTTTGCTATGAAAAAAAGTAACAGTAATACAGCATAGCTATCTGAAACACATGGTTCAGTTTTCTCATGGGAAATTCAGGGATGAGGCCCCCATCATCACGTGGAAAGCAAGAATATAGGTAGGTTTTTGTTGCTGAGTGGAATTTCACTAGAGTTGCCTGAACAGGGCATGAAACAAAACCAGCTGCTTTGGATGAAAACTATGAGATTTTTAAAGTACAGGGATGTGAGAAAACTCATTACATTTCTAACAAAATTGCTCAATTTTATGAGTTGCTCCCAACCTCTCCTTATTAATACATATAAGATACCATGCAATCCAGGATCAGGATTGTCAGTGCCTCCTAGTTTTGAGTAAAACATAAGTGCTGTATCCTTACGCACAGCACTGGGCAGTGCTCCGTGTGTTGTGTTTGCAGAGCTGAGCTGTGAATGAACAGCAAACAGTGACCAGCTGGTGACACATCCATTAAGGAACCGTCTCACACCCCCACACAACCAGTAAGAGCTGGTATGCACAAATGATGCAGTGAGCAGTGAGCCTATCAAGGCCACCTCACTTGGTCAGGCTGGTTTAAAGAATAAAGCAAAAAAACCCCACTTTCACTAAAAAGACTTCCTAAGCCTGTTTTAGAAGGCAATCCAGGTGGATGTTCCTAACTGCTTTGTAGCAGTTTCATCATTCATGAAATCCTTGGAGTTTGTACATGCCTCAGGCCCTGAAGAATTTTTCTCTCCATCCTCAAAAGCAGTTTAGAAAGTACATAACCAGATTACGTGTACACACACAGCTGTGAGCTTTTGTGTGTACGGAGTTCAGTAGAAAATTTCAGTTTTCTCTTCTTCTACCCATCTCATACAAAGTACTGTTTAATAATTTCCTTTTCCAGAGCCTCTTCAAAAGGAAGTGCAGAGCATGGCATTTCTAGAAGTCATATCAAAACTCCGCAGCCATGAGAACAAAACTGTTGCCCAGCAGGCCTCGCTAACAGAGCAGAGACTTGCTGTAGAAAGCTGAGGAAGGTCTTGTTTCCAGTGCATCCCATCACAGATTTTCACCTTTGTCCTCCGTCCTGCTGCCGCTCCTGCTATGTTTTCCACTGTATCACTCGTGCATGCGTGTAACATTCCCACACAAATTGATGAACTGCTGTAGGTACCCGTCCAAAAAGGTTTCTACAAATTCATAGGTGGTGTTAACATGAACCTGTCTCCATCCGTAACTGTTCTACTTGTATTCTTGTTGCTTGGGCCACATAGTAGAATGTGCATGTTGTAGTCCTATGATGACGTAGAAGTGGTACTACACAAATGACTCTTTCCTCATGCCCCCTAACTGCATAAAAATGTACTACTAAATTAGGGACGAGATGCAGCAAGTCCAGACTAGCGTGCTGACTATAGGATTAAGAAGTAAATCTAGCTCAATTTTTGGTGCTTTGGAGATTCAGGTTTGAATGCAATGTACTGCTGCTCATTCACTGGTCTTGCCTATTAATGTCAAACTTGTGGTACCTAGAGGTAACAAATAAAAATTTCAGTGCTCTCACTTTACCCTGTGGTTTGTCCTTTTTTGTAATCCCATGCAGAAACCACAACTGCATCACTGTGCACTGGTGAGGAGTCAGTTTTGTTCCTGGCTCTGGCCTGATGCAATCACTGCCTTTCAGCCGAGCAGATACAAAGGAAACTGTTCCAACCACTTCCACTGTGTGGTCACACAGAGGCACTGTGTGGCACAACAATCAGGCGTTTTAGCAGCAGTGCATGATACAATCCTTATCCAGCAAAACCACGTGTGTATATGAGTGCTCTTCGGCTAGCTTAGGATCACTTCTTTGTTGGGTTTTTTTGTATATGGAATTTTAAGGGCACATCTTACAGCAGCTTTTCAACAGAAGCCCATCAAATGAGAAATGGAGGACGCAAGAGACTTCCTTTTTCCCCCTTCCTAGGTAAGGAAGATAGAAAATAGCCAGTTTGAGGATCTTATCTCACAGCTGCTCTTTTGCAGGTTTGTAACATGCCAGTGAGAGCAAACCAGCAGATATTACTTTGGCAAAAGAAGGAGCAGCTGGGATAGCATTTCCAGCAAGCCAGCAGATGTTACTTTGGACTCTGTGTGACCATTGCCTAGCTTGATCAAGCCCACCATTCAAGAAGGTTGTAAGATCTACGTATAACATTTTAAAGTGAATTCAGCATTTCCAGTGCTGAAGTGCCAGCCTCAGAAGTTTCAGGCTCATTTTCACTAGCAGAGGCAGCAAAACCAAAGTTCAACCACTCATGAGATCCCATGCAGATGCTACAGTTTTCCACACTGCAGAGATTCTACATCCATTTAATCCAGTGCCAGAAATTTCCAGAAAAAGCCTCCAATACCAAACTGTACAACAACAACAACAACAAAAAAAGCCTGAACAAACCCACATACGCAAAAAGGTATTTGCTAGCAATACTAGTACAATAAAACCACTGACAGAGTGCAGTGCTGTGAACAGAGACCAGGACCCCATGACACCAGGCTCCAAAGATCACAGAACCGCTGCACAGCTGCTGAGGGTTACCAGCATGTTTACAGTCACAGCTCATAGGCCCTGACAAGCCCAAGTCTTCTCAGGCACAGAAACTGACTTAAACAGATCCCAAAATACATTTGAAAGGCCAGTTACCAACAACCTACCTGGTTCTAGAAAGAGACTATTATTTTGAAAATTGTCATAAATTGCAAGTTAGGAGCTGGTCGTAACAGACAAAGTTGTGACATTGACAACATTCCCATTTCCCTGGTTGTCTACTGGGAACTGTGGTTAAGCATTAACCATATTCTTATCACCAAATGTTTATCAGGGATACCACTGTCACAACCAAGGACAAGCATGGGCCAGCGGTGATACCCTACTTTCAGATGGTTTCCCTGCATGGAACAGCAAATGACTTACACTCGTAGTTAAAATCTGTGCTAAGCCTAAGGAAAGCTTGCATAAGGGTAAAGATGGGTGTAAGTCACAGTAGAAGGAGGTAATTGAAGAGACTGTCTGGCCACACAAATGCTGCACTGTCCTGGGACAAGCTGCGAGGTGCAGGTCATTTCTATGTAGCTGGTAAATCATTTATCCTCTGAGCACCTTTAAAAACAGAAATGGGATATGAGGATGTTACTATCACATGAATTTCACTACTCACTTGACTGGAGGCAGCTGAAGTGAAACCGCTGACAAGAATTCCAATTAGATGTTTACTAGATAGATTACATCTAAGAAGATCTTGACATCTGCTACTCAAACTGTTTTTAGGATGGTGATGCCAGACATCGGGCCTTTTCTTTTGTCCTCCTACACCAAACTAAAACAATCCCTGTAGTCACACGACAGGGCAGACAGTACCTTCCTCGTGTGTTACTCCTGCCTGCATCTGTACAAATTTTGTAGGACCTACCATCGCATCAGTCACAAAGATAAAAAAGATATGGATGTTTTTCCATTTCACGGTGTTCTTATTACAGGGAGAAGTTTCACTTTGGGTAAGGCACAAACTCCAACAATATGGAACCTTGGATCCAGAGCACCTATTGGTCAAGTGAAACCATGGGACCCAGAAAAGGTCATTTGTTTCAGAAGTCCTAAAAGTGGAAACAAGTCTTAAATTCAGGAAACTGTGCAAGTCTGTTAAGTTTGACAGATGGCAGATAGCCACTCCTAGTCTCCCTTTCCATCATGGCTTACCCAAGTGTGTTTCATCTATTAGGCAATGCCCTTGGCTTTTCATTTTTTCGGTTGACTTGGGTCATTCCTGTGTGTCATCTGTCCCAGCCACCCTAAGGCCTCCATATTCCCTGCCAAGTCATTTCCTTATATACAGATAAATGCATATGCCTAAAATATGTAAACAGCATTGAACTTCAACCTGGATATAAAGACATGCTTTTAAATCAGTCACGATGGTGTTTTGTGTACAAAATCTATGGGTTTTGAAATAGGTACGTAAAAAAAAAAAGAGCTGTTTCCTCCTCTGTCCAAGAAGCACAAGACATCATTACCCCATTTTTATGTGCACAAAAAAATAAGCCAGCTTTCACTTTTTCTGTTTAAGGGCATACTACACTTAAATGCAATTCCCACCTCCCATTTCAAAAGTTTAATTAAGTCACGACAAATCTCCTTGTGTGCTGCTTCCTGCAAAGCAGCAACTTCTGAACACTCAGAGTCACCAAATGATTCTGGGGAGAAAGCAGCCAATGCAGCCTGAAGAACACCAACGACCTGTTGGAAAGAAGCAGAGCAGGTTCATTAGCCAGAGACTTCAACAACAGCTGACAGTAGATATGGGATCCCTTTGTGTGTGGACATGCTCTTCATGTATTCGCTTATTATTAATTTAAGGGCAGCCACTGGTGGTGTGGTAATGTTCTGTGACTTAATTAGAAGACAGTATTCTACTCCACAGATGCGAGACTTGGGGATTTATTTCCTCTGTTAGTTTGGAGGAAGGGAGGCAGGGGTCTTTTCCTGGAGGAATTTTGCGTTAATGTCTCTTTGTGTTGTTAAGTGCTGCATCAAGAGTACACATTCACAACATCGTATTTCACACTGTTTTATTTATAAAATTGTAATTATCTAACAAATTGCATATAAAATGATTTACTTCAAGTAAATACAGAATACTGCACAACTATTAAAACTATTGTATTGTCCATCATAAGTGTATTAAAACATTCCTAAAAAATGCCTCTATTAAAAAACAAAAACCCAAGAACACAAGTAGCATGACCAAGACCACTTTCAATAGCTTAAAATGAATTACCAGGAAGCTGTAGTAACTTCCTAAGTAGACTCCAGTTACATCCATTGAGATCAGCATGTGATACAATACCACAGTCTAATGCTAAAGATGACAAGTAATACATTGTGCACCTGATCTATGCTTTTCTCCTTGACTGAAGGGAGCCAATCTGAAATCAGAAAACTAAAGCTCAAGTCAAACTCTACTGGGCATGCAGTTCTGTTATAGCAATACTTTCAACTGGTAAGTGTAGTTGGCTTTTACAATCAATTTTACAACTGATAAAAAAATGAACACAAGAGAATACATTCTTATAAAAAGGAATGATACACAAAAGGTACATAATGACACCTTGCCATACACCTTAGGATGAACCAGAAAGAGAGATTCGGCCAGGAACTAATCTGGAATATACGTATCAGAGACAGGTCTGAGTCACAAGACCCAAACCCTGATCTCCTCAGAGCTCAAGGTAGTATTCAGGTCCATCTTTTACTATGTACACAGCAGGAACATGAACACATGTACGGATAGAGCTTGTTATTAACACACTTACATTGCAAAAACACAAAAGACAGCTAGCAGTGCTGCCTGGTGCACGCCAGTAGTCACAACACTTATTGTTATCCTGCATGTTAAGGGAGATTTTTTTTTTTATTTATTTTCTTCAAGTGGCAAAATTTGGTAGCTAATGGATCAGGGGAGTATGGGGGTTTCTGCTTTAGACAGTTTCGTCACCTATTATAGGTATCTGAAAAAGATTCAGAGAGAACACAAAATGGGAGGGAGGAACTCGAACCTTCAGGAGTGCTTAACACCTCTGGAGGTCTAATTTCCTTCCTAGGTATTTGCAGAACTGCTATTTTCAATGTGCCCAAAAGGCACACACAGAAAGAAGGGAAACGGAATCAAAAATTCACACCAGGGTTTCTCTTGTAACCAACCATATTAATCAGAACCAATTTTACCAAGAGCATGTCTTAAGTGGCAAAAACACATATTGACAGGATACTTCTTACAGCACCATGTTCAGTCCTGTCACACAGTGATGGCAACCTCCCATAACTGGTAGGAGGTGCTGACATCAACCCTCCACTTTACAGTCTAATGCTGTTCTAATGCCAAGCAGCAAAAGGAAAAGGCAAGGGAGGTCCTGCCACTACCCAGAGCCTGAAGGGGTGGCCAGGGCTTCACGTTCCTCAGGTGCTGCCAACCCACCCTCTGGGCAGAAACATGAGGGTGGGCGGCTGTGAAGCTCCTGCCACACCACCGGCGTGAGGGACAGCCCGGACAACCACGTGGGACTCACCAGCAAACTCTCATGGTGGAGACCTTTGCTATCCATAATAAACACTCTCAGGATGAAAAGCAGTCATGTGCAAGAATTGTTTAATCCGCATGCTACTATTTACATTTCAAACACTATTTACACACTGGAACTACAATGAGCATCTCTCTCAAAGGGAGGAAAAGGCTTTCAGGACAGAGCACTCTTGAGCAAGCATCCACACAGCTTCAGGAGATGACTCTAAGGGGCACAGTCAAAAATATGGATTCTGAAGCAAAGAGATCCTACTGCCACCAAAAGAATCACACAGAGATGAATCAAACTTTTTTCCATTAGACTATTAATTAAAATAAACAACAAACCAACAGAAAGGCCTGTGAACACAGAGTATTCATAAAGCAGAGGAGCAAGGACTGTGATGCCCTTTGGCAGGGCTCAATGGGATATATGGAAGTAGCTTTAAAACCAGTGCTGTTGCTGAAGGTACTAGACTGCTCATTAGCAATACCACCATGCCACAGGAATTGCCCAGCAAGCAGAGCTGCTTCACACTCCAAAACGGCCATAAGCCTGACAACAAATTTCTGAACAACTACTGCACATTAAAGATAATTAGACTGACCTCTGACATCTACCCCATCACCTCACCAGGCAGGCTAGAATTGCCAAGGAGAACTAGTGCCTACCCTATCTTATTGCTTTAGACACTAAACCCACATAGCCAGCAGTTGTGCTTTAGTTGCAGCTCACTTGATCTTTTCAAAGTTTTCTGAGAAAAAGCTTGCTTGTATTTGGCAGGCTCTGACAATAATTTTGATTTCCAAGGCATCCCAGAAGCTCTCCAAACTGGACACCTAAGCTGCTGAGTAGCCCAGCTGCTGATGGGGTATTACTAGGACATCTTACCTGATCTGGAGACAAAAAAAAAATGTGGGATTGAAATATGCAATAGATAGCTATTCTGAACACTCAGTACATATCCATCAAACAGCTGCAAAAATGAGGAAAATAAGGATCTCTTCGAAGTGGGGAAGGAAGTAGGCTCAAAATCTGCAGCAATGAGGACAAATTCTAGAAAAATAAGTTATTTAGTGGTTTTTCTAAGAACAGTCAGTAATTCTGGGATTCAGCAGAAGTGTTGCACATCTGTGTGTACATGTACAAGTAGTAAGGAAAAGATCTGCTCACCTCAGAGCATTTACCCTCCTATCAGTCTGACACTGGCAACAGCACATCCAGCAGACTGGAACTGAGAGAACAGCATGACAAGACAGAAGGCCAATACAGTACAATTGCAGAAATTCAAGTAGAAGAATGAAGCTATCTTCAGAAGCCCAGAGCAGCAACAGCAGTATTCAAGACCAGTGGCAACAAGGAATGTTTCTGTAATTAGGCTTTTTCTTTTCCTTCCAAAGCAAAACCCTGGGTGGGTCACAATCAAGGCTCTTCGGTGCAAGGGTCACTTCCTCAGCCCTGCTTCCTTGAGTCCTCCCTGCACCATTTTGTCTCAGTGCAGCAATACCAACACTGACCATCTGTCTGCCCTGCCACTATCAGGCAAAATGGTGTGTCCCTTGGGGGGAAAACAAACACCAGTAACTCCTCAAGTTGAGGAGTGGCTAAGAAAAACGTAACACTGTGGTGAGGTGGAACC
Source organism: Pitta sordida (assembly GCA_013390025.1). Taxonomy (NCBI): domain Eukaryota; kingdom Metazoa; phylum Chordata; class Aves; order Passeriformes; family Pittidae; genus Pitta; species Pitta sordida. The sequence goes on along the minus strand of WEKX01004435.1, from coordinate 20,728 downwards.
AATTTTATTAAGGATAATGAATTATAATTGCTTCCAAAGGCTTTAAAAAAATACTCTGAGTCATGGCTGGCCTTTAACAGCAGATAGCAAGGGATATGGGGGCTGTCTGATTCAAAGCTAGTCAGTGGGAGTTAGCCAGAAAAGGATGAGGTAATGCCCAAAGACAGGAGGACAACAGGTCTGTCTGAGGCATCTGTGAAGCACTGGTGTGCCTATCACCAGCCTTCAGAGGGGAAAAAAGCCATGGCCAGCTAAAGCACAGAAAGGCAAAATGTGCAAGGGTACATATACTCATTTGTTTAAGAGTCACAGGACCAGAAAGGGCCTTAACAGGTCATTGGATAAGCCTTCTATCCATCCCCCAGATCAGAGAAGCTTTGAAAGCGATGCAGTCATCTCTTCTACTCCACATACCTCATATTCTAGGAAATTCAACTCAGGTGTTAAGTTCTTAAAAAAAGGTGCTGCTCATCCTTTGTCACTGTCTGACCAAAGCAGGAGCTGAGAACTCACAGCTTTCAGGACTGATCCTGCAGATACTGAGAAGGGTCATACAACAAGCTAAATTTATAAAAAGTGCAATAAAACTACCCAAGTCATGGCCAGGTCTGTAAGTTGACTATTATTAGTGAAGAAGAACAAATCAAAAATGCTAAGCTGGATAGAGCCTGATTCAAATAAGTCTTCTCCCACTACTTGTGCTTTATTCCAAATTCTACTCTCTTTCATCCAATTTAAAAGAGTCTGTCTTGGCTAATCCTAATAAACACTTCTGTTTTAAAATTTCTATTCCATTGCTTCTAGAAAGCTTTTTGTTGCCATTAGAGCAAGAAAGGGAGACATTTCCATAGCAGGGATTTGTTCACTGGAGGTAAGCATTTACTCTGGCAAAAACTGTTCTCTCCAACTTGCAAAAGAATGGGATTTGATCTTTCCATAATCACATGCCTTTACCAATAGGTAAGTTTGGATTAGACTGTATTAAAACATATACATATATTTAAAGCACCGGAGTGTCACAGATTCTTATTCCACAGCTCATGCAAGTGAAAAGAAAAAGAAAATAAGAAAGACCAAAGCCTCAGTTAGGAACAGACCAAAAACAGAAGTTTTGCAGGAATACGTCAACGCATTAATATTAGTGAGATCCCTAAATACATTAGGTTACACTAAATTTCAGAGAAACAGAAGCTTTTGCCATATCAGATACATATGTTTTGATTTCTTTTAAGTTAATATATAAATCATTCTGTGAATATTATTTTTCACTTGGACCCAGCATCCACACTGCTTTCATGTGTTTATACAATTATATCCCAGCCTTGCCTTAAAAGGCTGATATCCAAAGGTATGGCAGCAACCAAAGGCTTTACAACCCTTGTTTGTCAAATATAAAACTCCTTTCCCTTCATATAAGGGTGGAGAAGGAAGAAAGATCTTGGTAAAATTAGGAAATTCTCCCTGTGAGCTTGCTGATTCCAACCTCAAAATATTATAGGGAGATGGTTGGAAGCTTGTGTAAAAAAAAATTTCCCTTGTTTTAAAAACAATTTATTTTACTGTACAATAGATGCATAGAAAGTTGCTTCCTGCTTCATGGGTTTATGCCTGTAGCTATGTTTAGCTGTGAAAACAAGAAGATTGTTCCTTTACGGCATGGTGAGGAGAGACTATCTCAGGAATATTTGGTAGCTATTGAAGAGCTCATGACATGAAGAATAAAACAGCATATCCACAGACTACAACGATGCAACTCTGTCTCACTGATTACACCAATTTAAAAAAGTGTCCACTTGTTACTTGAAATCAAGAATACAGTAGAGATTCACAGCTCAACAGCTTTCAAAGTGGTGGTTTAAAAGAAAAAAAAAATGCCAGTGAGCAGCAGATTTTCAATAGCCCACTCTTCTCTCCCTCACCCCAGAGAAACACGAGTTCACTGCAGTATAGAGTTGAGACTACTTGGGAGAGAAGGCTTCCCTGTCACCCATGTCCATACAGCTTGGTGTCGGAATGACACACTGGAGGTTTCAGAGGGTTTCGGTTGTCCAGTGTCTTGTGGTTACTTCAGCAGTTTTACCAGCTGGCTCTGACAGCCTCAATGTCACTAACCAAATTCTGGGCTAAGCATATCCCAAATATCTGGAAGAGACAACAGTTTATTCATTTTGTGCATCAGACAATTCTTTTCACAAAGTCCAACTCCTTATGGTTTGCAGAACGAAAACAAGCAACAGAGAGTTGGAAATCAAATGAACAGTAAACTGAAAGAAGGAAGAACACCACAAAACTCCTGTAACCCCAGTATTTTTATAGTGCCACTGGGCTCCAGGAAAATGAACAATTCTAGTCTTGCTTCAACAAAAGCATTTAAGCAAAACAGCAGGTCTGTACAGACTTAAAAATCTTTACCTAAGCTTTATCTAACAGTGTTAGTTTTGACATACAGAGAATTGAAAGGAAAAAAATGCATCCCTCTAGATAAAAATGAAATATTCCTTAATACAAAGAACGCCTCATACATTTAGTTCCCACATTAAAACACAGAACATCATATTTCTAAGGGCAACCGACACTATATTTCCAGTTCTCATATACATTTTCCCCCCTCATATATTCACTTTATCTGGTAATCCTGTCTAACTCATTATAGGAACATGGTATTTACCTGCAGTAATGCTATCCCAATGAAAATACCGGCAACTATGGTAAGGTTGTCCTGCAACCACTTCTCAAACTGAGGGACACAGCCTTTAGTGTAGATAACAATCTGCTGATCAACTTCCTGCCAAGGAGAAGAGGGAAGAAAACATTCAACTACCCCATCAGTAGAATAACCTGCTCTTGCAACAGGGATTCAGATCCTTAACATACCACATTAAGGAATAAAAAAAAACAGCTTACTGGTTTTTGCCTTGCGTCATAGCCACACTGAGTATTAATAACGTCTTCCTAGAGAGGAGAGAGAGAAGAGAGGCAATCAGTGAAATGTCTCCCAAACACCCTCCCCCAGCTCCCCGGAGTTGATCCTGTACGTAAATAAACAAGACAATCATCCTAACATTGGTTAGCATATTGTTCTAAAACAAAATCTTCCTCTTCCACCCAGTGTTATTAATTACTTGCAACAAACAAAAGGATATGGTCAAAAAATGTTTTCATCATTCAGTCAGAAAACAGGGAAAACCAGCCCTCCACATGGGTGAACTCCGTGTTCCAGATACAAGCTTTCAGAAGTCAAAGTTAAGGGACTAGGGAACATCTATTTTAAGTGCAGGAACCTTCTGCTGAAAAGGTTTTGTCTATACTAAAAAATACATGCCAAGGATACTGTCAACATTTTCAGGGTTCAGTATGTGCAGAAAGAAGAGGTAACAAGGGGCAGTCCTGTTGCAGAAACTGCAAGTTCTTTCTGGGAATGTCTCCAGAAATACAAATTTCCTGGAGGTTCAGGACCAGGGGAGTGCTGCAAAAGCCAAAATCCATGAAGAGTGGTGGATTGTATGTCCACTTTATCATAGTGGTGAGTGTACCCGCCTGGCATGCTGGAGACCGGGGTTTGATTCCCACCGAGGAGGCAGTGGTGCTGTTTAAGAGTTGGACTCAATGATCCTTGTGGCTCCCTTCCAACTTAGAATATTCTGTGATTGATTCGGTGATCATACATATGCAAATAAGCTACGCCCATTGCCCTGCCTCCCTCAGTCTCAGAGCACCAGGGGGCATTTCTGGCACTTCCCTGCACTGTGTGATGGGACAGGGGAGTGAAGGGGGTCTTCCCTGCTCCTCTACACGGCACACCTCACCAGGGCTGGCCTGGGGCAGCGTCTGGAGGCAGCTGGGACACATTCCCTGCTCCATGTTGCTCTGCCATGGTAGGGGAGTTCCCCTGCCCCACCCAGCTCTGCTGAGCCACCAACCCCCATATGAGAGGCACCTGCGCCCACGTGCAGCAGAGGCACTCAGTGCATGCACAGCCATCCGGAGCTCACATGACCCAGAAGAAATACGCAAACGATCAAGACAAAGATGACTTCACGGGGAAAAAAACCACAAAGATGCTGCAAAATTTGAGCCGCAAAGTAGCTAGGGATTATTGTAGTTCCTTTCCAAACCCCAAAAAGGAAAAAAAACAGGGTTTTTACTGCCTGTTCATTCTTATGGGAGTTTGATACAAATAGGAAAGGAGGGGGGGTTTTCTACTGCTTTTCCTTTGGTACTCCCAAAGCACAGGTAATAAAATAGGCTCTGGCAGACTTCCTCTAGTGCACATGCACTATCCATTGACAGCTGAAGATGCATTTTAACTTTGTATGCCATCATCTCATGGCAATAAAATGAAGCAAGTAGATTTGGTGTCAGCCACAATGGAAGCAAAATATTAATGTACTGGGTTATCATATAAGAACTGTGAGCAGAAGAAGGAACTACACAAGAAAGTGAGAAAATCAGTCAATGTAACTGTGAGAAGTGAGAAAGGGAGGTAGCAGAGAAATGGATTTTAAAAAGCAGCCATATGGAAAAGAAGTATCTCCGATCAGCACTGAAAGCTACTCTGTTTTCTCACTTTGCAGGAAGTACAACAGGTCACATTCTGTCAGTTGCCCAAACTGGATTCCCTTAACAGACCTTTAAGATTTGAGTAACTTGTATCTTTTAATGAGATGAATGCTTCTGTTCCAGCATGTAAGTGCCAAGCACTTTCAAGGCTGTCAAAGTACCTAAGATTCTGACAGAGGGATTTCCTTGTACTGAATACCTACTTGCTTCATCATTTATGTCTTCTGCCTTTAAACTTGGAATTTGTTAACTAAAAGAAGGTATGAAGAATGCAACAGAAAGAAACAAACGTTTCTACACTTGCCTAAAGGAATTTGAAACATTTTAACCTTCTAAACTATAGCAAAGTGAACTACAGGAGTCAAAAATTGTTTTAAGAGACAGTCTACCTTAAATTTATCACTTCCTGATTCAAGCTGAAATAAAAGCAAGTTCTGTTCAACAAAGCATCTATGTAACTGTTTGTGTCAGTCCAACACTGAATCCTAATTCCAAAAGGGAAAAATACACTTTCCCACAGAAAATCACTAAAATTGAACCAGTCACAGCCTGGTTACAATTATATTCATTAAATGCCTAAGTTCCAACATTTTTTGTCTTTATTTTAAAGGCAATTAAGTGTATTGCTTCCTTATGATAATGAGATCTATCTTTAAATTTCTGGTTTCTGCATCACACCCTAAAAAACTGCACTGGCCGTATACACAACAAATAGAGAGAGAGAGAACTTTAGGATAGATTATGTATTTATAGGATTACCTTGTACTGCTGTTACTGGTTTGGTTTTCTAATAAATATATTTTGAAAACTAGGTTGTGATGACCTCTTGGTGTGGATGGGTGGGGAGAGAATAAAACAGCAGAGGGAATGAAGCCAAAGCATAATGTAATGCGGGAGCCTAACCTACATTTTGTTTTAATATCCCATTAAAACATTTTCAGCCATGTTCGTGAGAAAGATTCAAACTACTGTGACAACACATTCACTGCAGAGGAAACAGAACCAGCTTGTGCAAGTGGCAGTGACTTAGTAAGAGAGGGGGAGAGCAGCAGCAGCGACTGGATGCACTGGCAAGGCACCTGAGATGCCTGTTGGCAACTTGCCTAACCTCAGTCAGTGCTGGCCTCATACATTCAAGGAACAATAAGTCATTCCAGGTAGAGAAAAATCTACAGTTGAGTTGCTAGATAATTCAAACACACAAAGCCAGCTTCTTTCAAACTACCACGACAAGTGTTGGGCACATAACAGTTTGCATGTACACACCCATCCCTGTTCCAAGCTTTTCACCATTAGTGAACCACTCCCCTACACTTTACTCTTCATTCTTCATCATGTCCACACCAGCAACACATGGCTCCAACTTCTTCTGCTTGATGATCCAGAACTACAGCTATTTTAAATGACATGAAAATTTACAAAAAAACTGCTCTTCCAAACAACTTCTGATTCATCAAGTCTCATTTCAGGTGATTGTAAGACTGGCAGCTATTTTAAAGCAGAAAAATAAAAGGGTGTAATGATGTCCACATCCGACTCCAGATTCTAATGTAAATTTGTCAGTTCTTCAGGGCACAGAATGTACCTGGAACAAACTGGGTCAAACTGGCTGCAGCCTCAGGACGCAGCATTAAATAATGAATAATACCTCCTTCAGAGTGTCCGATCTTAAGAGTTGCTGTTCAGATGATTTTCAATTGAAAGCTTGTACCCTTCAACTCATTAAGAGCTTCAGCTTTATATACTTGCTAAAATTAATATTTATGTTCAGCCAAGCCCGAGGTTTTCTCATTCTAATGAAAAGCATCAGGAAACAATGAAGACTTAGCTTATGATTTTTGCTGTCTGAAGAAAAGTTAGTGCTTAAGCTGAGCTGCAAGAACCAAAATAACATAGTTTGGTGGGAACACAATGATTACACATGATTCCCAGACCAAAAACAAACAAAAAAATTGAAGAGTTATTTACAATTGGAACAGTAGCCCCATCCCATCATCTTGACTGTCACTTACAGCAGGGTCTTTAGTACAGCAAGAGAATGGCACACCACAACGCTCTCGACTTGCGTTGGAGTCTGTGCAATTGAAGTAAATATTAAGGTTCCAGTCATCAGCTCCAAAAGCCCCACAGCACTGCCACTAAAACAAAAAAAGGAGAGCTTAACTTTCAGAACAAAAATCTCAGCATTAGTAACATGCATCACTGCTACCAGTTTCCCTCTAGCTTTCAAACCAGAATGAGACTCACACTGGCTTTTTTTGTTCGGGTGGGTTTTTTGTTTTTGTTTTAAATACCATTCCAATCCTCTTAGGTTGTTCTGAAGTGTGTGATTAAAGTTAGGTTCACACCCTGCTATGCTGCTCTCTGGAGAGAAACCCATGGAGTGAGTTGAAAAGCCTACACAACACCACAGAGTTGCACAGGCCTACAAGCTCAGGGCCAAGGTACAGAAGAGCCAAGAGTCTGATAATCTGTCCAGTCTGTGCCCTGGATTCTCAACAAAACTAATCAGCTCTGAGGGCTACATTGGTACAGCTACTTCTTTTGCCAGTTTGGGCATCCTTTGCCTGTGTATCAGAGAGTACAAACACATTATTTCCTGGCCATCACATATTTCACAAGTAACGTTTTTACAGAATCCTTCAAAGAGTCCATTTGCCAAAAGGTAGGCTTAGTCTCTGGCAAAACATGTTGAGCTTACAAAAAACTGGTGTGTTTTGCTGAACTATGAAGAATGGACTGGAGATCAGTGGAGTGCTGATATTTTACAGCATTTAAGGAGGTAGCCCAATGAGCCCATCTACATCAACGTAAAAAAAATTAAAACGTAAAACCCCACAAACAAACCACATTTTGAAAAGCACTGGAATAGCAATTCTCTCTTTCTAGAGGTAGGATAGTTCTCTTTGCAATACCTGAACATGTTGTCTTCAAGCACTATCTCTACTGGCTGAAAAAGTAGCTTGCTCTCCAGACTCATGCTGTCCCTCACTTATCTGCTAAGAGTGTTAATGTAGTTGGAAAAGAAAGCTTTATGTAGTGACTGCAGAGTTAGACTGTATTCTTTCAGTTGCATACAAATGGACCCCTGCTTTCAGACTGTAGTGACCTCTAGTAGTCCTCAACTGGACAAAATTCAAACCAGTGCAAGGATTCATATTCAGTGACTTACTTGCCATTTTCCGCCCAAGCATTTAGAAGCAAATCAAACATTGAAACTATTTTAATTGCAGAATGTACAAAAATTAGTAAACATGAATTCAACCATGTTAGCTACACAGGGCCAAATTCTAAGAGAAGTGCATTGGCACAGGCCAGAACTGAGTACTGGAGCAAGAAGATACTGGCAGAAAAACCTGTGTGCTTCACCCTTCCCTCCAAAGTGCAGATGTAGCACCACAAGAGATGTTCTACAAGAACTCTGAGTGGTTCACTTCCACTAAGTCCACTTCAGAAGAAATAGCACTATAGTTTCATTTGGACAAACTAAATATCTCTGCTACTCTTGTGTTGTGGCACCTCTCATGCTGCTTAAACTACACCAACATTCATCCTGGGACCAAATTAAGCTTAGAAAAGGAATTTTTTTTTTAAACAGATGTGATAGCTGCTACAATTAAATATTTTAACTTGGTGCATTTGACACACTATCTGGAAGTCTTCAAGCCCAACTCTTCCACCTTATTTTACTCAGCCATACATCAACCAGTAGGCTACTTTTCACAGGTGCTATTTGTTTGCAGAAGTTCCGTAAAGAAAAATATACATTTATATATATTCAAAAGTATTACATGCTGGAATATTTCTGTTGCTCCTTGAAGAAACAAGAAAGATGGCAACTAAACACCAGAGTAGGTATTTCTTTAAAGTAAGCTTTACACAAAAATTAACATAGTCCAACTTACATATTCCTGTGTGAAGTCTATAAGGTTTTGCAAATCAATGTCATCTCGATATGCTCTGATGTTGTTGTTTATAAAAAAATATAGCTGGTCCTTTATCCAGTCTTTGAAAACAAATGCTAGAACACCAGCCGTGAGCTCCAGGAAGAAAATAATTCCAAGAAATACAGAAAACTATGAAGAAAATAAAAGAGGTTAGAATTCTTTTCCTTTATGACTAAAAACTTTTTCAGGTCTCACAATTATATTCAGTTCACAGAATCACAGAATATTCTGAGTTGGAAGGGACCCACAAGGATCATCGAGTCCAACTCTTAACACTGTCTCCCTGGCAGGAATTGAACCCGGGTCTCCCACACGCCAGGTGGGGACACTTACCACTGTACTAAATGTGGCTCAGTTATAAGGCTTTATTTGTCTCTATGCAAGTTCCAAATCATTCTAGCACACAGGAAATTTTAAATTAAAACCACACGATTTTGTATTAGAGCTGGAGCACAGAAATCTTATTCATATTCAAGCAAATAATAAAAATGCCAACAAATTCAAAACTTGGACATTTCACTGGGATTTTCAAAGATATCTAAGAGAATTCACTGTAAGCATCAAGAGATGGCTAGTCACCACATGTAGGGTGCTTGAAAATGCATCTTAAAATTTCTACATAGGCACTTACATTTTCAAAGGCACAACCAACCAATCGTGCCAGTAAAATGCTTTCTACGTGACTTTTTCTTTTGATACTCTCACTAGCAAAGCTTTGCCAAGCAGACAAAGCAAAAATTGGTAACAGCACAACTTAATTAATGGCTAAGTCAGAGCAGAATGTCTATGAAATGACTCACATCCACAT
>WEKX01004435.1:0-11359 GCA_013390025.1 Pitta sordida | reverse complement strand
CAATGGATGCCAAAGGCATTACTAATGATCTGCCACTTTCTCTAAGCATTTCCACTGAATCTACACTGTTTTAAAACACACAGGGGTCCTGGTATACTGGAAGTCCATTCCTTCTGCAAGTGCACCTTTGAGTTTCATTTTAATATGCTCTCTGTATGTGTTCAAATGCATTTTTAATTTCTCCTGCAGCTGCTGTATGGGGAGCTATTTCTGGTACAGCAGATGGGTTCATTTTAGGCAAGCTAAGAGAAGCAACGAAGAAGAGAAAAAGAAGTGTTACAAGCTGCTTTATAAATGCCTCAAGAACTGCAATGTTCAACTGCCTCCTCCCCTTACACCACATGCCTGTGGGAGCCAAATCTGTCACTTGGAGGCAGTTATTTCACTGGAAGCCTTTTCATGTATGCATTAACCATTAATGGTTACGAAGACACAACCAATGCCCAGGCTGTGCCCAGCTCTGGAAGTGCGAGTGGTGGAGGAAAGAATTTTATGTTTCTATTATAAATCTCCCTAAAATGGAACATGACACTGTTATCCTTGTCTTCAAAGCTCGCAAGAAGAAGGCTTTCAGAAATTGAGCCAGGCTACTCAGCTGAAAGAGTTCTGCATGCTAAGGTACATTTGCATACCAGCAGCTCCTTTCCTAACCAACAGTCCAGCCCAGAGCTCATGTAGACAAGCTGCATTTTCTTTACACGTCCTGGGCATATTCTCTTCCCTTTCCCCTTCTCAGGCCCCAGCATTGGAAGTAAGCAATTAAGTCTTTTCAAATTAGCTAAACAGCACAGATTGAGAATATCAACAAGCAACACCTCGTAACAGTCCTGTCTCCTCTGTACCATGGGCAGCACTTGCACAGCAGAAGTCATCCCTGATATTTCACAGGCAGCTTGTTACGGATTCCAAGTTCAACACACACATTTTCAGCAGAAATGTCCCTCTTTTTGTGACAGGAATGCAAAATGTTAGGCTATATATCCATATATTCAAAAGCAGTACGTAACTCCATTTTATGATTTTTACCACTAATATTTTTGAACCTTAAAAAAAATCAGCAGTTTCTCCAGTAAACGATAGAGACTGAAGAGCTGTAAAGTGTTAAAAGTGCTTTTGTGGTACTCTCACACAGGGCAACACATTCATCCCCAAAATATATTTTAAAAGCTTTACAACACAGAACAGATTGTATCACATGCTATGTAACTCATGAATGCCAGAGTTGCAAAGGCTACTTACAAATTTGAGGAGAAAAGTATTTTCTCGTAAAGCTCCAATGCATCCTGCAAATCCCAAAATGAACATCACTCCTCCCACCACCAGGAAGAGCCAAACTGGATCAAAGCCTCCCAGGTCGGTGATGGAGGAGATATTGGACAGCACTCCCTGGGAAAGAGACAATGCCAAAAAATAGTAAGTATGTTCAGCTTTCGGTTGTATAAATTCTCCATGCATTTTTCTTTTTAAAAAGGTAGAAGAACTACAAAAAATAAGTGTTCTGCAGTACAGGAAAAAAACACAATTAAAATTCTTTGCACTCCAAAAAAGATATAAAGTGCAATTATGTACAATGTTTCTGAATCAACATGTGAATGAACAACACAATGTGCTTCTAGAGTCTTCTGTAAGAAATCCACACTACTTCTGTAGCTAGAAGTAGTAGTCTGACAGGAAGTCAGAATAGATATCTGAACAAAACTTAACTCAATCTTATTGCCCATGCTGAGATGCACTTCATGTACATCATAAGTACATCATATACGTCATTTATGTAAACACACATGCTAGGACAGAAAAAGCAATCAGTAGCAATAAAACCACCTTGAATTTAGCATTTATGCTCAGTATTCATAACAACTGTCAGAAATTAGAAGTGACGTCCTAGGTTGCAGCATCTTGCAACAAAAAATCTTACACCTAATTTTGATGAACTACATACCTGGCCAATTCAATCTCAGGCATCTACAGTGCCAAAATCTCATCCAAGCAGCTGCTGACTAATTAGTTAGTAGGAAAAAACTGAAAATAATGTAAAGTCTCTTAGTGGGACATAAGACAGTCTAAGGACTTGCCTGGGGATATGGTTTACACTAACTTAGGTTAGACCTATCATATGTTAAACCACATATGCTGTGTTTTAGCTATGACAGTCAGCACAGTCTGCTTGTTATGCCATTTTTGCCTTGGAAGCAGAGACTGAGTTGTGATGCCAGTAATCCTGAGGAACTGTTTTATTTTTTTTAACACATTTTAACCAGAGTTCGGCTGATGCTGAACAGATGGGTCATATCAAGAACCAAGTACAGAGTCTCCCTTATTCCTGTGTGTTTGCACAGGAACAGTTACAATTTCCTAAGGCCTTTTGGCAGAAAAAAAAATGCTCAAGTGTTACTATTTCTTCATTCATTTCCCTGGTGCTGTAGGTCAATGCAAAGCACACTGCTGCATTTCCTCAAAAGAAGCCTGAACCCAGGTTGAGTGCTTTGGACTACTGCTTCCTCTGCTAACTCCTGAATATTGCTGTGGCTTGGGAAGCAGCAATATAGAGCTTTACTTCAATAGCTCCATATTTGTGGAATTATTAGGTTCTTCTTCCTTCTCCTTTTTCCTGTTCATATACCCTTTATTTCTCCGAGACAGTCCCAAAACGGCAATAATTTTGAAGGAAGTTATTTTAACCTCATTTTCAGAAGTTGACAGTAACATTGTTAATGGATGGCTGTTCACAACTGTGACTTAAAACCTCTGATTATTTTATATATATAAATAGTATGTATATACACACACTTATTTTGGGCCACTCAAAACGTATCAATTGTCATATAACCCATATCTCTAACAGATTACTTCATGTAGTCTGCAACCACTTTCCTAGAGTTTCCCAAGCAAAACTGACATTGACCAAGTAGTAAACAAANTCCTGACTGATTTTCCTTAAATCAACAGTACTCAAAGCTTTTTAATTCCACAGACAAGGACAGACACATATATGTGAATTTCCCCAAAGCACACATCAAGGAGCCTTAGACAAGGCCAGTATGCTAAACGCAAAAGAAAAACTGGACTACAATCCAATCCTGAAGTATGAACAATAATCCAACAGTATGAATGGCATTCTCAAAGTGGATTCTTCTCCCTCCTATGACAGAAAGGCCTGACAGAAAGGGATGAAAAAAAATTTTTCAAAAATCACATTTATCACTTTCCTCCTACATTACACATAGTACTAGCCTTACTGTCATTCATTAAAAAGACAAAAATAGATGTAAGGAATGATATAGTAGAACTCAAAGCCAGCATTGCTATCAAAGTGGACCAGCTGTCCTGATCCTTTTTCTGGGACTGTTTCAGTGAAGGGATGATACACACCAAGATTAAATGAACACTTACTGGTCATTAACACTTATATCAACTTGTGAAAAACTTTCCACTTTTGCTTGATTACATTTGTCATAGAAAAGAAATCCAAGAGTGGTTTCCGGCTAAGAATAACAAGTAATATAAACAGTATAATCCAGTAACACAAAATATTGAAAAAATTATGGCCTTGACCATACATAAGTCAGGAGGCATGAGCTCTGCCTCAAGGGGAAAAAAACCTCCACAAAGTTTTAGAATTCCTTCTTCTGTGCCTATTTAGTTGCCATAAGATGAGAACAAATTCTGCCTTAAAGCAAGCTGTACAACTGTTTTATTTTAATGTTAGCTGATTTTGAAATTAGTGGACCATAGCGTTGTGGAGTGAAAAAACAGTCACTGGAGAAAGGATATTTCCTTTGTATTATATGTATTTACTTCAAAAAAAATTCCGTTAGGATGAACAGTCATTTGTGTCTCTCTTCATAAGACATTTTGTCTTTCTTTAAAAACATACAAACCCAAACCAAATAAATCAACACAAAACCCAAAGTAAATTACTATGCTAAGTCAAGATCTTTCCATGTGAAAGTCGTAAAATTCACATGGAAAGAAATCCATGGTTTAACTCACATTTGTGGACAATACTCTTAGAGAAGCTAATCATAATATGTATAAAGAAGTGTTAGTAAGAAACACATCACTTTGCATTTTGACACACTCCCATTAAAGTCGATGGCAATAAAATTTATTGAATCATTTTTATATTGTTTTTCCCATCATGCCCTTTCCCACTTTACTTGCATTTTTCAGCACAGCCAGGCTTTTAGTACCCTGGTATGCCACATGTTGACCAGTCACCTGGCAGAAGTCACTTATCTGTCATCTCTTCCAGGTTCCAGCTCCTCAGGGTAGCTATGATCAGACACGTACTGAAATAGAACAACGCAAGCTCTATCTGCCATTGTTTGCTATCCTTGGAAAGCACCTTTATGTGCATCTGTTACTAGTCCACATATGGCTACCATAAGCCTAGTTGGATAAATCCCAAATACATAATACATCCTGACAATGCAAAGCACATACTGTGCAATTCTCCTTTGTACTCCGTATGTTCTCTGCATATGAACCCCAAGTTATCAGTATTCTGGAGAGACATCTCGGGATATACAATCTTCAGAGAGGCTTTGGCAACAGCCAGTAGTGGGAATGAGAAATACGGACAATGCTCTGTGGTCACAGCAAGAGATGCACAGAGGTAGTCTGATAGTAAGTTACTGCTTACTGCTGGAAATACAATTTTCCAGTCTTGCTTTCTGGATACTTAAAGATAAGCTCTCTGAATATCCAGCAGTGCAATACCCTAAAGAAAAGTATATTTTGCTTCAACCAGCAGGGCAACAACCGAGGAATATAATCTCGCTTTATACTGTTAAGAACTAAACATACAGTCTTCCTCTAAGCACATAGTCTCCCTATCCAACACAGGTCTCTGTAATGTCTACTACACCTACAACCACAGCATGCAATATTTTTTGTCTGCAAGGGCTACTGGTGGGCAAAGTTTGACAGAGACACAAAAACACCAATTCTGCCTTCATCCTATCTTTAGCCAAAGGCAGAAGGAAATATTTCCAGAGGCGCTTGAATCAAGACCCTCATATTCTAACACTTGGTCTTCCAGTGACATGCTTTGAATCCTCAGGCTGAGCAACCAGTCATGAATGTATGGTGACTGCTGACTTCTCTCTTGCATCAATGCAAGGTCTAAAAAAACCACCTGTAAATACTTTAACATCGGGCTTTCTACAAATGAAAGGTATTTTTCCTCAGCAACACTACTGCAGTTGCTCGCTTCAACCTTTACTGTTAAATATTTGCAGGTACTCTGATTCTTAACCATCTAAAAGGAGGAACTACTTTTTTCGTCTAAACCCTCATTCTTATTTTGGAAGAATGGTTATTTTTGCTGTACACACACAACACTTTCTTGGTAGTTTAGGCATGCTTGTAATATGTATTTGGCAGGAACACTTTGTTTGTACAAAGCCATATACTCTAATACTTTACTTCTCCCCATGGTATCAACCCAGGGCTCTGCTCTAGTCCCACAAGGAGAGCCAGTAGGACATGTTCCCTGGCTGATCTCCAGCTCATCTGCTTGCTCTGTTTCTCCACCCTCCATCACCTGCAGGACGTTACACTGCATGAATTGCTAATTAATCTTTTAACCCATCAGAAATAAAAATTTCTTTGGGATAGTGAAACAACAAAAGCACCATCCATAAATCAACTAAAATAAATAATGGTGAAGTTGTGAAAAACGTTCCTTTATTTGTGGAACATATTTCACTTCAGTCACTAGGATGATGCATGGATGGAACAGGAAAGACCGGCCTCATTTCTACCCCACACCAAATTCAGGAAAGGAAGTCAAATAAAACAGTAGGACCCACTCTTTTCTCCAAGAAAAGGGTGCGCTTCTCCCCATAAAGAAATATTGAGATAGCCAAGCCATGCCCAACAGAAGCTCCTACAGAAGTGGAGTCTTCTCTTTATGGTGTGTGAGCACAGGCAGAAAAACAGCCTGAGAAATGCCTGGCAAGTCCTTTGTTGCCGTGTCATTTTTTCCTCATGGCCAGAGCCCTTCACGATACAAACAGGATCTCATGCATAGCTCAGAGGAGATCAAGGCAAAGGAAAAATGCTGTTCTTGAACACAGGAACTCAAGGATGCCCCTTCTGATACTATAGCTGCACAACTGTCTCTTCTCACCCCTACTCGCCCGGGCAATTCCTGAGGTAACCATGCCATCACTACAGGGACTTCATGACTGCCCAAGATGGCGGCTGATAGGGGTGTGGCGGATCGTGCTGAGCTCAGCACTCGTCACCAGGCTCAGCCCTTGCCACCACGCTCCTCTTGAGCACTCAGAGTGGAGCACTCGCAACAGAGAGCTCCAAGCAGAGCGCAACAGCGACTACCAAGCCTGGCAGCTCATGGTGAGGCGGTTCCCTTCGGCGCACAGGACTCTTGGTAGGGCTGGCTGCAGCATGGCAGAGCTCAGAGGAATCCTCTGGGGCTGGTGTGGAGCTGGAAGCTGGCAGGACAGCCAGGGCACTGTGTTTATTCCCCAGAGCACCCATGCCAGGGCTGTATGGGCCCCTCTGCCATGGCACAGCGGTGGAAGGGGTTGCAGGCACTGCTTCTGGCCCTTGCACAGCAGCAGGGAGGGCGGCAACCACCATTTCTGGGCCTGGGGAGCGAACTATGAGCAGTCCTCAAGCAGACAAGAGGTGCTGCCATCCTGCCCCGTGGGGACTGCCAGCTCCACCCCGCAGCTCAGCAGAGGAGCTGTGCATGACACAAAAATGCTGTGAATAATGGAGGCATCTTTGCAGAAAAAGACCCGCGATGTACCGAACCAGCAAGATAAGAACCGCGAAGCACTGACGGCATACTGTACTTTTTATTTTCCATTTCCCCCAAGATGAAGGGAAAAAAATCCTCTGCTGCATAAACCCATTACTGGCAAGACCAAAAAAAACCCAAAAAAACCCAAAACCAAAAACCAGAAGATCAGAAAAAGATTAATCAATAGAAGAAACATTTCTTCTTTGCAAACAGACATTTTGCCTTTTCACAGGCTTGTCTGGAGGACTTAAAATCACTGGCAAACAGTAACATGTGGGGGTGATGGTAAATAAAAGTATTTCCAAATGCATGATTTTAAAATGGAAAAATGTCTCTCTGCTTTGTTAGTCATAAAAATCAATGCAGTTTCTTCATGCTGTGCATCTAAGTAGGAATGAGGAGCAGAACAGTAGTCACTGAAACATGCCAAATTAATTCTAATTCAGAATTTTGCAAGAAACTAGGTAGGGGAGGTTTACAAATCTTATTTCCTTGATTTTTGTTGAGTTTGCATTTCACACAACAAATAGTAATAACAGCAGTGTCTAATAAAGGAGATGAACCAGTCTAGCTTTCTCGTCCTGACAAAACAGAGTTCAAAAGGTGAATAACTGGCATGAATATATTACAAGATACGAATTTTTAGATTTTTCAGGACTAATGGTTATAAACACTAGTACATTATTTAAGGGCCTGTTTAGATTATGCACCTTTATACACTGAAGTTTTAACTAAATATACTTTTAGTGTATATTAGTATCCCTCACTCTTTTTCCCCAGTCCTGTAAAATCCATACACAGCCCTGACTTAGAGGTAAGACATATACTTTGGGCATCCTTCAGCCCATAAGGAATGACAAGATGTGTTCACAGTTTCCTGCTGGCAATAGTTTTTAGGAGAACTGTGTGATAGATATGTATGCACAACAATCATGGATTAATTAGCATATCATTCCTTGATATCCACCACTCACTGGGACAGTAAGAGAAGTGAGATTTTTTCCTGAAAATAACTGTGGTTTTCACTTCGGGGCAAGGAGAGACAGACTTGGTCCGACAAATTGTTACAGTTTCTAGGTAGAGAGTTCAGCCGGTCCCAGTACAGCAAAGCAGGCCTAAATCACCTTATTAAGAAGTAAAAGTCTATCTTAAAACCTGAGATACAGATTTAGAGTTTCTGCTCACTAAGAATACTATGCTGGCACACAGAAGTACCACACTGGTACTCCAAGCTGCACAAAACTTGTTCCAAGCTGGAGCGTCCTCTAGTTATGCTGATTTAACAGCAAAAGCCTAAAAACCCAACTGAGGAACATAATCAACTTCTTCCACTTCTCTCTTTTCATTTCAGTCAACTTAGTACAAGAACTAAGTTTAATTCACCAAAATTTGCAAGGATCTGCAGATTTATTCCCTACTTTAGTATCTCTCCTTTGGCTACCTCATACTTACAAGATTTTACCGCAAAACCACAGTGCTTTCCTTCTAAAAAGTGTGGCTCCATGGACAGTCTTACAAGGTCTCAGAAGATACAACAGCAATTCGTAACTTAGTCTCACTACTCTTGAATATAAATCTCTTGCAGGTAGTCAGAAAGCTTATTTTCCCAAGCACCTACTGGCATCATACCATGAATGGCCTTAAAGATGACAATATCTAATATGTACAACCAAGGAGGGAAATAGACATTTTGTACAAGTCTAGTTTAAAGAGTCAACAGAAGACATGACTTGACGCCATGTCAGCCCCAAAGTGCCAGGGGGAAGCCTCAGCACCATCCTGTGCTGTGTGATGGGACAGGGGAGTGAAGGGGGTCTTCTCTGCCCCTCAGGTTAAAATATTCATAAGGGAGTGACTCTGGGCGGTCCCTGAGTGAGCCGCTGCACCCCGTGGATCATGCCAGTCCCACCCCGCAGCATGCCAGAGACACTCTGCACATGTGTGGCCATCCTATGCTCACATGACACAGAAAATCATCGTGAAGAAACAAGGGAAGTCTATGGTGTCTTCATGCAAAATAAAACCATGAAGATTTGGAGCCACAAAACTTAAGTCACAAAGAGTTGGGGGATTACTGTATAAATTGTTGGGGTTTCATACAGACTCTTTGTATGTTAACAATGTTCATGTCACTGTTGTGGGAAGGAGAGTGGAAATCAGCTGCCATGGATGAACTATTTTATGGTACAAGCCCAAGTCTGGCATGCCTGAAAACACTGAGAGATTGTGAGCTATACAATACATCCATGTATAGAAAGCTTTATTCATCCTCTGAGTTTACTGCCCCCACTCACCCCCAGCTCTCTTTCAGGTTCATGACTCAGAATGCTAATTGTACAGTTTTTGTTTAGGGTTGGCTGAGTGGATGTCAAGCCAATTCTATTGCCTATTTGACAAATGAGCTCTTTTGCCTCCCTGAAAAGGCTGTAAGGAAGGTCACAAGACTGTATATTGTGCTTTTCTTTGCCTTTACAAGGATGTTTAGAGAGGAAAATTCAAGTCAACTTAGTGGCTAGTTTCTCTTCTTTTTGCTAAGTTCCCAAATCAACCCCAAACTGGGTTTAGCCAGCAGCAAATGGGACTCCTGCATAAAATGGTGTATTTCTTTACATTTTTCAGTTTTAATGTGCCCTGGAACACATTTTTACTTTCACCTTAAAAAGATCCTACAAAGCAGCAAAAGTATATTTAAGTTGATTGCCAGGCTATAAAACCATACAGCTAGTTATGAAGTCACACAATTCAAAACAGAAGTAATCAAAATCCTTCCCACTATCAAATGAGTAGGAGTCCTTCTGAAGACCCGACCCTCCAAAAAACTTATGTTTATGCACTATACAATAAGAGCATCAAGTTCAACTTGGATAAAAAGACTTACTTCATTGAGACAGCAGCAAGTCTTCATAGAATCCTGAGGTCATCTGGCCACCTACATCCGGCTGTCTAGGACCATGTTGTGACCACTTCTGAAAATCTCCCGAGAGGGGGACTCCAAATCATCTCTGGACAAACTGTGCCAGTCCTTGGTCACCCTCACAGTAAAAAAAAAAGTGTTCCCTGATGTTCAGAGGGAGCACCTCCTGTGTTTCAGTTTGTGCCCATTGTCTCTGTCACTGGGCACCACTGAAAACAGCCTGACTTCATCTTATTTGTACTCTTCCTTCAGAACTTTACATACACTAAGCTTGTCCTGTACCTACTCTTCTGTAAGCTGAACAGTCCTGGCTCTCTGCCTTTCCTTGTAGGAGAGATGCTCCAGTCCCTTAATGATCTAGGCAGCTCTTTGCTGGACTCTCCAGTACATCCTTCTTGTACTGGGGAGTCCAGAACTGGTACAGGTGTGGCCTCACCAGTGCTTAGTAGAGGGTAAGAATTCCCTCCCTCAAGTTGCTGGCAACGCTCCTAGTACAGCCCAGAACATCACTAGCCTACTTTGTTGCAAGGACACAGTACTGGCTCATGTTCTGCTTTGTGTACACCAGGATCCTAGGTCCTTCTCTGACAAACTGCTTTGTCTTACAGTGTGTACCACTGTAACGGCCCGGATGCTTAAGGAATATGTAGTTGAGCATTAGGCAACAAGCAGTCTAGCTAGAGAAGTGCTTTTCAGTTAAGACACAGGTGTCTCAAACCCTGGGAGTCACCTACTTGGGCTTTGTCTCCAAATCTTTATCTGCAGTAAGACCAGCTCTGTCTGGGATGTAACTGATCTGCCCATCTCCTAAGTTACACAGGGCCTAGGAGTATCTGGAACTTGATCCTGGTGACTGCAGCTTTTGCCATTGCCCGTCCTCTAGAGAGCTGAGTCAAATAAATGACTCAAACTGGCTTAACACAAGTCCATTTTTCTGTAGTTTTTGCTACAAAACTCGAGTCTATCTGTGCTCAAGAACTCCGTGGTTCAGCTACACCTACATAACAATTTGGTTGTGACACCCATGAACTGAAACAGTCCACACTGAAAGACAAAACTTAGGGAAGCTGGGAAAAGAAAGGAAAAACTTGTGCTTTAAACCCATAAACAGTATTTCCTGTATTCATTTCTAAAGAAAAAAGTACTACATATGGAGCCTAAGCTGATGCATATTAGACTGCTCTAGATGGTTTTATTTGCTTATGTTAACAACATGGATTTTCTTCCACTTTTGGAATCTGATTAAAAATGGTTTAAGATGATTTGGTAGCAGATGTCCAAATCTCAAGTAAAAACATGAGTTCTTGCTTCTGGCTATTGGCAATTATGAATTGAATACATTTTTCCCAGGAAAAGGTGCACACTTTCCCCTACAGAAAATATGTAAACCCTAAAAAACCACTATTCTGCTAGAACACCTTCAAGCTGTAGGACTGCCATACTTTATAGACTTCAAACGCTAGACTACAGTTGTTTCCCATTTGCCTGCTCCCTCATTCTAAGGAGGAGTAATTTGTGTGTATATACACACATATACATAGGTGTATACAGTGTGAGTTAATTAATATCCCATTACTATTTGCCATGAACTACATATCCACGGTATGCACACAGAGCAACCAGAATCTAAGTGAACACTAATAAGTTAACAGATAGTCCTGTGTGCTATTACG
>WEKX01004434.1:66820-99202 GCA_013390025.1 Pitta sordida | reverse complement strand
GGATTGGGGGAGGCCGCTCGTCACACGCGGGGCTGTCACGCACCGCCCGCCGCCGCCTTTCGGGACTCTCCGCCCCGCCGTCAATTGTCAGTGCTCCCCAACCGCAATCAATCAGTTATTTGTCAGCCCCTGTCAATCCGCCCTTGATTTATGTCAGCTTTTGTTGCTGATTACAAGCCTGGTGTGACTTGAAGGGAGAAGGGGAGAGAGGGAGGAAGGAAGGAAGGAAAGAAAGAAAACAGAAGGAAAGACGAGCTCCTCGGGAGGAAAACTCATTTAATTTACAGGATAAATCCTTCGAGTAAACTGGATTTGTGTGCCAGCACCGAGTAGCTCTCCCGAGTGCCTCGCCGCCCTGCCAGGGAGGGCTGCTGGGCTCTTCTTCCCCTTCCCTCTTCGTCCTCTTCGAAAACGAGCCCTCCTTCCCTGTGTCCGCTGGGCTGAGACGGTCGCCGGCACCGGGGGCCTGGGGATGCGGCCCCTGGGCTTAGTGAGAGTATTGGTTCACCATTTGTGTACTTGATTTCAGCTAGGCTGTGGTGAGAACCTTGTGGGTATGCACAGGGTGTCCAACCGGGCGTTGTATACGTCGTGCTTTGTGTCTCTCCTCTCGGAAGGGTACCGAGTCCTCTGCCCTAAAATCCCGGTTTTACTGTGCTGGCGGATGCCCCGAGCGGAGTCCGCAGCCCTTCAAGTCGCTGAATTGCCTTTTTCTTTTCTCTTTGTACTTTGCATCCCACTATCCCCCCACCTCCTCATCCCATAACATTTTTTCACAGGCGAAATGTGTTAATCAATCTTTTACTTTTGTTTCCGGATCTGACATGGTGGCCCACACAATCTACAACATTAACAAAAAGGTCACTTAGAGATAAAACACGTTTGACAAGTGAAGAACAAGGCAAGTGCTTTAGGGGTCGCGTCCAATTCCTGACCTGGACTCCAACCAGAACAGGCGCTGATCTTGGAAGGTTGGACGAGAGGAAGGACTTTCACTTTCTGTCGTTTAGATCTGCTGAACCAAGTCCTTTTTCTTCCCTTGAAACGGCGATCTGCCCCGGCCCCTAAATAGATGTGTCAGATAGCCTTTAATGATCTGTTCTTCTTACGAGGTAGATGTAAGGCAGGTTTTCCTAGGTATTCCCCCCTCCCCCCACCCCCGCAAAGCGATATCCTTTAAATCTTGCAGCGCAGTAAGTATACCTGCTGTATTTTATTTAAACCACTTTACTCTTAGTGTAGTGTGTAGAGTAGGATAAATACGCGGAACTCCTCTAGCTTCCATAAAGATGCGATTAATTTTAACAAACTTTTAAATTTCTGTATTTTCTCTGAAAGCATAGGGGTTATTAACACAACTTCCCAGTGGAGAGTCATAAACGTACTTTCATTTTGCAATCACCGCGGTCATCTTGCAAGACCGTCAAAATTAAAAGGCGGGGGGGGTGAAGGTTGAGGGGGTGGGAAGTAGAGAAAGAAATCTAGCATAAAACCCACGATATTGGAATAAGATTGACAAGACCCACAACTTGCCCTCAAGGAACACCCCCCTTTCCTTTATCTAGAGTGGAAGTGACTTGAATCTGCCCCAGGTTTTCCCCCCGTTCTTTCTTTTGTTGTCAAGTCCAATTGATAAATGGAGTGCAGTAAAACTCTGGAAGAAAAAAAAAAAAAAGCTGAAACCTTCATTTGTGTTCATTTGCATTAAAGTGCTTGGAACAGCTGTTTTCCTTACAGGACCGGAGAGACTCCTATCTGTTTTCTCGTTGTATTTATCCTGCCTCCCAGGGTGAAAGACTAAAGATTAATTGTCTTAAGGTAGAGTCAGCTGTGGGAAGGCTCCCCCCTCCCCATTTTCCCCTCCCTCTCTCTTTTCTTGTGGAGGTGAGGGTGATTTCGGAAAGGGGTTGTTTTACTTGTAAGCCAGGGAAGCAAAGGCAATTGCTGGTACATGTGTAAAACAGGCAGCGCACCGACGGGAAAAGCGGGGGAAACAGCATGAACCCCGATGTTTCTGGCTGAAGTAGGAGCAGCGGAGGGTAATTTAATTAGCAACTTCAGAGGACAGCTTTTTCTTTTTTTTTTTTCCCACTCAGCCTTTGAAATGAGATTTAAATCACGCTCAGCGCTGTAAACTTTTTTATGTAGAAGCTTGTAAAAAAATCAGCCCCAAGACATCCCCTCCCCTTTGCGCCCTCCAAAGCATTTTTGAGCTATGAGAGCTTATTCACTTCTCTTAACACACGCAGAAAACGATTCCCAGCGAGGGGTTCGGAGTTAGGACGCACCCGCGTAGGATCGGGCGGGCAGCGGGGCTGCAGCTTGAGAGCGGCGCGTAGTTTGTGAGTTGGCTGCTTGCGGGATCCTTTCCTCTCCCGAGCTGAAGAAGAGGGATTCTGTCCTGCTCGTTACCTTCGCGAGGGCTCATTGTTTAATGAGTCCGTGCAGACGCTTTGCTGTTCGGCGTTTACTTGTGTAGTCTTGTTGAAGTTTTGGTGCCTCTTGCTTTTATTCCTTTGGGGAAAAAATAAAATCTAAGGGTTGGAACCCGTCTTCCTCCTCTTACAAAGGAAGATTGTAACTTAAAAAAAACCCCACCAAAAAACCAACAAAAAGGAGAGCAAAGGGGGAATTAATTAACAAGTGCCAGTCCACACTTTCCTCTACCTACCAGCTATTGGCAAGCATGTCAAGTCGATTTTATTTGCACACAATGGAAATGATTTATTTTCTCTTAAAAAGGAGTGGGCTGGCAGATATTTGAGGAGGAGAGGAGAGCGAGAGAAGAAAAAAAGTTTGAAAATGCCTTGAACTATTCACTGTCGAGATGGCTAATCAGTATTGAGGCTCGAGGGCACTCGGGCAGCTTTTCAATGCGGTTTTCCTTTCATCTCAAGCTGGATGGAGGCGCTCAATTAAAAGCCTATCAGTTTGTAAGTAAATCAACGCCTATCAAAGTTGTCACATCAAACAAAACGATTATTATTGCAGCCCGCCTCCCCTATTAATCTCCCTCTAAAATAATCCGCTTGACAGGTCAGGCTGGCGAGCTGCAAACTCTGGTCAGGATCACCCAAAAAACCCGGACTGACTATTTTTCCCTCGGGAGAAGGTACTGCAGAAACCTCGACACCAGCGTGCCTGCTTTGCGAGCTTACTCTCTTGCCATTTAAGTGTCAGCTTCTGTAGATCATGTTGGAAAAGGGCGTTTAGTCTTTTAAACTGAACTGCAACAACCCTACAGGCCCTTTAAGTTCTTTTTGTTTGGTCGGTTAGTTGGTTTTTTTCTTTCCACCCCCTTTCTTTTCTATCGTTTCAAACAAGATTAAGATTTTAATTAACAGAAGTAGAGTTGCTGAGTTGTGTCTGGTCTGGATTTCTATGCATAACACAATTCGGTTACCTGTCGATCCAGGGTATCAAATTTATTTCCTTGGGTAGTACTTGTCTTTCACTATCTACCCCAAGGCTTTTATTAAGATATTAATTACAATAGATTTTAGATTTTTGTAAACAGTTCATCATCTTTTTTTTTTTTTCCCTCACGAGAATGTTAATACATACTTCGTATAAAAAGATGAGAAATGTGACGGGTTATCAGAAATACCACACCACGAGTCCGTACGTTTGGTGAGAGACACTTCCCCCCCCTCCCCCCCCCCCCCTTTTTTTTTTTTTTTTTTCTTCTTTTAATACGAAACCGCGTGTGCTCAGATAAAGCTGGTACATCTGCCTAGGTATCCGGCAGAGGTGTGGGGTACTTATTCTAGAATGTCATTAAAGCGCATAATTTGAAAGCTTGCCAACAGAAAGTAAGATATCCAAACCCTCTTTGCATAGTACATACCTGGAAATATTTACCCTTACGATTGTAATTACTTTCCTAATAGATAGAAGCAGTACATATATATTTTACTCTGCATGAGATGGAGGTAATAGTTTTACAAGCGGTGATAATTTTAGAGCCATCTTCAAAATAATAGTCACGTTTAAGCGAACGTGGATTTTAGTAGTCAGTCGTATTTTTACTCCCCTTTTAGAAAATCACTTTTGTTTGTTTGTTTGGTTGGTTGCTTATTGTTTTCGAAAATATATCTTCTATATTGTCTTTGAGTTTGTCTAATTTTGTTCCTTTTGTTACACTGAGATAAGGAGTAGATTAATGCATCTAATAATAATAATAAGAAATCTCACCCCAACCTTCCTCTTTGAAGTCCTTTGACAGATACCCCTTTTGACATTGTTTCATGTCAGTGTGAAAATTTTCCTCCTGTGTCGAAACCCGTTTACCAACAGCTATTTTCCAAATCTACCCTCTTTTATGTTTAAGGATTCTTACGCAAACAGCTGTTATTTAAAATACGCCTTAAGGTAACTTTCTAGAGGGAGAAAGCAAGTCAAATGAGTGCAATGACACGAGCAAGGCTGGGTATGTTTCCTGTTAAGTGCACGGAGATTTTTAGTGTCATTTCATGTTCTTAAATGTACTACGATTAAAATGATCGAGCCCAGAGCGAGTGAACGCGTTTCCTAATTCGTACACATGTACTTGAATTGGTATTTGCTGTCTAGATTCTAAGAGTGGCGGGAAAAAAAGGTAGTCTTTAGCTTTTTTAACACCTTGGTTTGATCACTCAAGCTCAGCAGTCATAAAGGCATCTTTGTGTTTATCTTCTGCGAAAGCCTGGAGGCTATGGGAGAGAATTATACCAACTAAGCACATATTTGGTTACAGTAATCCCTCAGAAATTAACCATGGCACACAAATGGAGGCGATCTTTAGCTTCGTCACTCGGATCCCAAATGCAGAGACTGTTTATTGACAATTTTTTTATGGGAACTCTGCAGATCGACCAGATGCGTCTTCAACAGAGTAAGGAACAGCATAAGAACAGCATCTTTTGAGATACAAGGATAAGTTTTAAGGATATGGCTGGAACAGGCACTGAAACCCCAATAATTAACCTTATCTGAACACTCAAATGACAAATGAACAATAATCCTCGACTCAGTTACAAGACAGCTACTTTTGGACAGAGGGTAAGGGCAGAGAGAAACATGGAATATATCTTAGCTATTTTCTGGAAATAATCTAGATCCATGATCCCAAAAGGTTAAAATCATCTTAATTTTTAATAACTATTAGCTTGTTTTCAGTCATCCCTAATGACGCATTTAGGGCTCCTCTAATCCCCACTGCTCTCATTTTTAGCTTTTTACACCCTAAAATTAATTCCACCTAAAGTACATTTTTCATTTTGTACTGTACTAGCGACGTGCAAATAATTTACATCAGCGTTCATCAGGACTGTCCAGAAGTGATGGATCATTTTGTTGAGTTGCAGTAAAAGTGCAGAATGATCTATAATGATGTAATATATACATTAAAAGGGTGTCTGGATGATCAGAGTTTTGCTAAAAATGTAAAAGGGCTTTTTGATTGATAACAGGGTTGCTGTTTTTCTGCAAAGGCTGTCACAGGCTGACACAATGCTTGAGTTATTAGGGCAGAGAAGGGCAACCATAAATTTCCAACGTCAGGCAAAAACTCTCTTTATTGTCTATATGATGGATGGGCCTCTGTACTAGACACCAAATACTTCGTATCACCCTTAAATGGGAACACATTTTTCGTGGCCATAATTCATGTTTTTTAAATAGAAAGTTTGAAATGCCTGCCTATATTTCACAATCCTGACATATTTATGAATCACTCCCTGCATGCAAATATAATTATTTAAAGCACTGAGGTGACATATGGGTTAGAAATGTACCAAATGCTGTTAGTGGAGTGATTTTTTTTAATTCTCTAAATTGAACACCATAGAAAACTCTGCCTGTCTGTTCAGATCAATAAAGTCGAAGGTGAAGTTTTACTGATTTTGTCAGTGCCACATACAGATATTCGGTTTTGATTAGGTGAAGCTGACAAAAAGGGAGTCTTTTTGCAATTATCATTAGGTTAATGAAAGAAACACTCATCTTTCTCCTGGCACCCCCACGCAGGCACACGCGCTTTGCCCCTCTCTTTTCGGGCGATGAACTAGCCGCAGGTAGATTTGACAGGCGTTATCTTTTTTTTCTTTCGAAATTTATTTTCCGTCCAGCAGCGCTCGTCTCGGAGGGNGCTGCGCCCGCCCCCGCCGCGGGCACCGGGAACGGGAGACCTGCCCGGCCCTAAGGAGGTGCAGCGGGAAAGCACCGGAGCCGGGCCGGCACTGGGCGGGTGGGAATGGCGGGTGTGCCCCTTCTCCTCCCCACGGCGCCCCAGCGCAGCCGGCCCCGCGCTTTGGCTGCGCTCCTCCTGCCTCGGGCGGCTGTGCCCGCAGAGCGGCAGCCGCTAACTCAGCCGGAGGGTCTGGCCCGTAACGCACACCTCTGTGTTTAATTAATTGTAACTTACGTAATTTTCAGTAGACCTCGAGCGATGTGAGCATCAAGCCCACTTAGTATCCTGAGGTTTTGGGTTTTTTTCCAGTGGACTTGTGTGTAAATGTGCAAAATATTTGCACTAGTCCAAACTTACTATAGCAGGCTGACTCTTTGCCCATAAAATGTTAAATCAACCATGACCAGACTCATTTTCCCATGTCAGCCAAGAGGACTCTGTAAATCAACACATTAGGGCTTCGCTGGATAGGAGCTGCGTGTGCTTCATGCAAAATGGCCCTGACAGCTGCTCTCTTGGTGCTGTGGTTGTCAGCCTGTGGCTGACTGCAGAATTGTCAGGTGGCAGCAGGAAACCTTGCAGGTAAAGTGCAAAATCATTGGCGACGCAATATGCAAGAGGCTGACAACTGGCACAACAGAAGAAAATTATACGGGCTGCTTTATCTTGTGATGTGATTGTGTTTTTAAGACTTACAGATGATTTGCAAAGCCTGTGCCACCAGTCTGAATTGCTTAGAAGAGCCTGTGCCTCCTGTGAGGGCCTGGTTAGTGGTGTGTGAGCAGAGATGTTCTGCAGGCACTTCTTACTATCCCAAGATGGAACCCAGTTGGAAGCCATTACAGAAAAGCTTGTCTCAAGGTTAAAAAGGGGGGTGTGATAGTGACATGTGGAAGAAAAGGACCACAGTGGATAAATACAGTAAAGAAAAAATAGCATTGGCCATAGGAGACTGTGCAGAAACAACCAAGACAAACTCTATTCTTTGTTCAAGAGACAAGGAATTCATCCCCTCCAACTCTAAATGATATACTGTGATATGCTGTATCCTGTAAAAAGCCCTCAGCCAGCCAGCTCTTATCTAAACCACTATCTCTGTAAGGGTTCAGATACTGGAAAGGTTATTTCTGGGTGCTAGTAGGTTGAAAGGAGCAGGAGACATAGTACAGCATATAACAAAATAATATCGCTCCTTACTACCACGCAACAAATATCAATAATTACACACACCGAATCAGATTAGATTCAGATATCAAGGTAAGGCTTTGTGCTGTATTTCGTGAAAGGGGCCTCAGCTCAGAGAAATCATTATCCAGTGCCCCTTGCTGGATTGCCTCCCACTCAGAGGAGTGACCCAGCTATGACCCAGACTCTGAACACTTGTGTGTAAATTTAATTTTCAGCATTACATCATTTCAACCGGAATCTCACCTCTTTGCTCAGTGTTGTGCTATGTGGCTTACCTGGTGGTAAAGAAAGAAAGGATAGTATGAAAACCTGCCAAATATTAGGAAATGTAGGTTTGGCTCAAAAGTATGCACACAGCCACTTCTACCCTCTAGTCAAGTGACTAAATGAGCAACCCACCAGCAAGGTGAGAGGGAAAAAAAATTGCATAGTAAGTTTTAAATTCTACAAGATGTAAAAGGACCTTCTGAGAGTTACATGTGAAGGGATAATACAAAGTCTGCTTATAAAATTTCCCATGTTTAAAAAAAAAAAAAAAAGAAGAAGAAAGCTTTAGTCAAACAAATGTCTGTATTATCATTTCTTCTTGGTCGCTACTCTCTATACCTGAACAATGAAAACTTGTTCTTCCAAATTTGATGTACTTTCTTATAGGGGTTTTGCATCATTGCTAAGAACACCTAAGCACACACTCCATCTAATTTTATTTTTTTATTTTTCATTAACTGTAACAGAGTTATACTTCTAGTAATTTCTTTCCCATAAAAACCCTCAAACATATTTCTTTCTCTTTTTTCTATTTCACTCACAGAAAGTTCATATCCTTAATGCACGACAAAGTAGGCAGAAGCATATGAGTGTGAAGAGTTGTTTTTCCTGAGCAGTTTTGTTCAAGTACTCCCAACGCTGATAAAGGTATACATTTAGTGTCAGGAATAGAGATTAAAGGCGCAAGTCCTTACAGTAAATAAGAAGTCTGTTCAAGTAAAAGTCTTAAATTGTGGCAACAGAAGAACAGAGACTAGACAGGGATAGCAAGACTTAAGTTGCATTTTCAGGTTTACCATTAACAGTGTTCAACTACATTTTATGGGTCTGTATCTGTAAAATGGAGTCCTTGTATTTAGCTTTCAATTGCTAAGAGCTGTAACGAGGATAAGACACTAAATGGTCTAATGCATTACCATGGTATAAAAACACCAGAACATAATCTCACACTCCTTATAGAAAAGCTCCAATGCTGCATAATAGCATAGTCAAATTGAGAGGATCATCTCATTCCTATCTTAATGTCCTGATTCTTGTCAAAATTAATATGCTGCTGCAAGTTCTATGTTTTGCATTACTCAGTCACCAGAAACAAACATGTATCAATGTTTCTTATTCCTCCCTTGATTTTCAAATTCATGAAATGGTGTAATACAACATATGCATGCAGTGATGTTTGATCCTTTGAATTAGTAGTCACCACATATTTCTGTAATATTTGAATTTAGTGTTATTGTTGTTTTCTTTATACAATACGGTGTTTTTATCTGTGACCTTGAACTCATCAATTAGCTCCATGATTGTAGGAGGCCACAGGTGCAATGCTATTAGGTATATAGCATTGGTAGGCTTGTTACAATGTTATTAATATACAAGAGTAAAATCAAAGCAAAACACCATTTTTGAAATGTAATTTATTAACACTCTATAAGAGTATTCTTTGGTTGAATAGCTCTAAGACAGAGATAATATAATAGCATTGTGGCTACTTCAGTTAGGGCTTGCATCTTCTCTCCGTGGGCTGAAAGGCAAAATTTTCTCATTTACTTTTATATGCAAAGAATTGCACAGTGGTAAGCAGCTGTTTTGGCTCAGTAATCACCCATTGTCTCATCCCCACATTTTTATAATGATCTGAAGGGGAAAACCCCAAATTTAAGTAGGATGCCTTCATATGTATTACAGGTACGTGTATTTAATATCAAAGTATATTAATAAGAAAGAGGAATGGCTGAACCCAAATTATGTATAACATCTAAGAAAAACAGAAAACATTGCAACCCAATTAAAAAAGATGTTTCACTTTCCCTGGACTGTTGATACCCATTTATATATGTTATTGTTACTAATAAACAATATTCATAAACCAAAGGAGAAAAAAATAAGAACATAATGTCATTTTTTGTTACTCATTATGAACATTGTGTAGGGTAGATAGGATTTTTTTAAAGGGTATACTTCTAATTAAAGCAGTCATAAAACAACTATGGATCTGTAATGGGCTCTTTATCATGAAGGTAAAAGCTATTCTTGGACAGAACTGCCTCCACTCAGTATACGTACTTCTTAAAATAATTTGTGTAATAAAGACATCCCGGGCTCCGTTGTGGATATGGAGACAAATTGACCTTTGATTTTTTTGGTCAACAGTTGAAATTTCTGTGACTTGGATGGCATGAAAATCTGTTATGTGCAGTAGTAAAGGATAAGACTAGTTTCACTGAGTTCTAGGTTAGCAATCTGGTGAGAGAAAAAATGAAAGGAGATACGGTTCTTTCCTGTGGCAGTTCGTAGTACTATTTATATATTTATTCTGGAGTAATGAAAGCAGTAACATTTTTACAGTGAACAGTAAATAATCACGGGATGCCACAATACCCAACCCAGTGTAGGGTATATTTATATTTTTAGTATATACCTACCCAAAAAAAGTACTCCCTCTTGGAGAAGTGTTGAGCTAAAGATGGTATTTTTTTATGCAATCTTGGCTGCATGTCTCTGGGTAGATCAAAGGTTTATTGGTAGTGCCCTCATATCTCCCTAGAAGGCCTGGGTATGCTTGCTTGTGGAATATTATGAAGTGCTCCAGGAAAAAAAAAAAATCTGCGGCACTTACAGATTTCTCCAGTCCTCAGTGTGGGCACTAAAATATCAAAAGATCTGTTGTACTCATGGCTTCCTAAGACCTTGAAAGGCAGGGTGAATTTCATCATTATAAGATTAAGAACTGAAACAGATGCCTGAAATACAGAAAAATAGCTTAACAGTTATAAAGACATCAAATGGGTGACAGCAGAGAATGAAGTGCAGAATGTCCTCTCCTGGCTCACTACAATAATTAGAGAACAGTTCATTCTTATCCTCTTGGTTGTTTTTGCAGAAGTACCAGTTATGTGAGGGGACTTCCACTATAGAGACATCTATTAATACATCTCACAGATTACCTAACAGCTAGAGTGTGACAACATCTTTGATACAGTAGCCAAACATGGCTCCACATTTTAGTTTCTAAATGTAAAGTTATTTGAATTTTTTTATCACTTCTCATATACTGCAGCTGATTTTGATCCTTTGCCCTTTTCCTGCTAAGGGTTTTTGCTTCACCTTTAAGTGACAAGTTCAGATACCAAGTTCTCATTTTCTGTCAGTTTAGGTCAAATCATGAGCAGAGATTTTTTGGATTAAAAATGCTTCATCTTCCACTCCTCCATTCCATATAAAATAAAATTACCTAAAGATATCTACCATAATCTAATCTATGATATTCTGATATATGTATATACTGTCAACTTTAATATTTTTAAATCATAAGTGAATATCTACTATCACTGTTTAGTACAAATAGTTCTGAATTATCATAAATATATTTATAAATATATTGAAAAGATAATTCACATCACTCAGGTATTATTGTCAGTAATGGATAAGGAAAAACAGTAGGATAATTTACAAAAGTAGACAAAAGTATTTTTCAGTAGTCAGTATTTTCAAGGTGTTGATTTCTAATAACGTTTTGCTCATAATACCTTTTTAGCCTAACTTAAATGACTTTTGCGTATTGATAACTGAGTACTTCTATTGTATCTGAAGCACAGAAATGTGTCTAAACCCAATTTAGCTCTTTTGTTACTCTTCAAGTAAAACAGTAAAACAGATCAGAAATTTTCTTGCTTGCATAGTGAAAAAGCCTTTCCCTTACACCTGTGTGTGACTTGTGAGATGCCAAGGAGTTGGAGAGGAACTTCAGTGATAAAATCCTTAACTGATAGAGATTTATGGAGAGAACAAATATATGGGCTACAGTGATACTGAACCTGATGTGACTGCTCTGCTGGAGGGTGAACTGTCAACTCTGGGATGCGGTAAGAAGTTTTTTTCAGCTTCTGCCACAACTTTGAGCTGTGCCAAGCCTATCAAAGTCCGTACTTACCCAGTCAGTTTAAGGTGCTCTCATGCTTTGCTTGTGTACACTGTTTACCTTTAGGCTTCCACCTGGAATAAATAATTTCCTTCCTGCTAAGAGAAAGTTTGAGGCTGGTTTAGCAGGCTGTTCACTTCATTGGGTGCTGCACTGAGGGGGATCAAGATAGGTTTCATTTTCTCTGCTCATTGGAGATAATGCCAATATGCAGAAAGCCTTGGAGATTCACATGCCCCTTTAGTGCCAACAGACATGCACTATACATTTTATGCCTCATATGAAATTATAGAAATCTGTCTGACAGTAATGCGGCCTTTAATATTTTTAGCCTTTTTACTTAATTTTAACTAATGAATAAAGCCCCTCTGTGATGTTGTAGGGGCACACAGGTATGAAATGAAACCTGAGAAGATCGGGCTTGCTGGAAGTAGCCCAGGCTAGTGATGAGGAAAAATTTCTCAGTAGCATACAAGAAGTGACTTGGTGGCACCTTGACATGGCTAGTTCTGGCCATGGAGACACGCATCTTGAATGAAAAACCCTGAAAGATACCTGCTTAAGAGATAAGGATGTCAATTGGTCACTTGGGTAGCTCTGCATAAGTAGCTCCAGTTTCTTACCTGAAGATCACTGCAGAGATATCTGGATTCCTTGACTTTTCAGTTTAGGGTCTGATCTCTAAGGTAGGCTGCATAGGTTAGAACCTGAGCCTCCACAGTCCCCTACATAAAAAGAAAATGTGCCATTTTCTCCCTGTCTCACATCTTTAGCATAGCAATGGGACACAGATGCTGAGACGAGACAATATACCAGCTTGGGTAAGTGCCCTGATTTCATTATACCTGTCTGAAGTTGGGGAAGGAAGAAAAGCATGAGCAGCTTGTAGGGAATATATATGGAAGTGAACAAAACCAAACAGGAGGTGCCCATTGAAGAGACTTTGTGCCTAAAGGTCACGAGTGGCTTCCAGAATCCTTCATTTAGTATCATCCACAGTCAAAGAAAAAATTTTCGTCTTTAACCAACAATTTTGCAGACTTTGTTCATTGCTTGCATAGTATTGACTACTATATATGCCTGTGCACTAACAGTGACACACCTTAGCTCACCAGCAGCCAAGAGCAGGGCACAGACTCTCAACAAGCAGCATTGTATGTGTCATCACTAGCACCCAGTATACTCACAACCTGAACTCCATGACGGCCGTTTGCATGGGGCTGTGCATATTTGTGTTCCCCATCTGTATCAAATTTCATAGCATCCCACATAGGCTGGGAAAATAAATCTGGCGTATTCATCTTATGTATTCCTTTCCATAAACCCCACAATCAGCATGAACTCAGGTTACCAAGTTCTCTAGCATCCCTCTTATGCTTTTCCCTCAGCTTTCTGTATATTGCTGTCATATTGCCGGCTCAGTAAGGCATGAGACTGCTTTTCTCTGCTGATGCTGCCACCCTAACTTGGAAAGTATCAGTCTCAGCACATTCCTGCAGCCCCATCAGTAACATGGACGGTCTTCTGACTCAGGTGGGAAGGTTACTGATAGCTTTTTCCTGGTATGTAATTTCTGGACATAATGAAGCCTCATTTATAGCATTTTGTATATGGCAGTATTGAAATTCCTTGACTGGAATTCACTCTTGAAAAGACAGTGCTCATCTGTCCCAAGATAAAACTTCTCAATATATCTGGGCATGTTCTTCACCATTTACTATAGTAATCAGTGTGGGCCAGCAAGCCCATAGAATGTTAAGGGATTGGAATGGATCTTAAAGATAATCTGGTCCCTGCCCTGCCATGGGCAAGGACATCTCCCACTAGACCAGGTTGCTCAAGACCTTATCCAACCTTAAGCAGTGCCAGGGCTGGGGCATCCCTGGGCACCTTGCTCCAGTGTCTAACAACTCTCACAGTAAAGAAGTTCTTCCTAATCTCTAACCTAAATTTCCCCTTTTAAGGAGGGTGTCTTCTCTCACTCCTGCAATTAAAGCGCCAGGTGGGAGCATTGTATTGTGTGGGTGACAGTCTGCATGACCATAGGAACCTCTGGCTGGTACAGACTGCAGGGGTAGAAAACTGATGTTACAGACTTCTGCCTATTGCAGAGTGATTTTCCCTCTGGGGCTGCCACAGTGTTGTGGCTGTCCTTTAGGTGTCCTCTAACAGGTTTTTTGAGTATTGAGAGCTGTCACTAATTAATTGATACATTGGGTCAGATTGCTTTTACAGAGCACACCTGAGAGGTCGTGTTAGACATGAAGCATTGATTAAGTGGTTACAAGATATGCAAAGTACTAGAATGGCCCATGGGTGGAGCTGGCAAGGGGCAGTTGTGGAGGCAGTTTGGAAACCAGCCCATTCTACACAAATAAGACTTGAAGTTAAGATTTTCTTCTTTTCCAAGGAAGAAATACAAGGGCATTATATATGTACTCTTCAGTATCTGGCTCAGAATGTCAATGACAATCATAGTGACTCTCAGATAAAAGAACATTAAGCATGGAAGGTTGGGCATAGAAAAAATTAAGTGCCAGAATAGAGGTTGCCTTCACAGTCTTGGTTCTGTTGTTTAGTTCATGGATATGAGGAGAGTCATAGAACATGAAGATCAAATTATATCACCTCTGTGTGATCTGTGCCTCATTTGGTGCAAAATTTGCAAGAGTGAATGCCAAGAGACCATAATTTGTCACTGACCCCTTTGAGAGATGTGGTAGTTAGCACAATATAGTATTAGTTCTTATGTATTAGTTCTTATGTAGTAGTTAGCACAATATAGCAAAGTAGCCCATTTTTCCTTCACTCACATGGAACATATAGAAATCTGATATAAAATGACAAATCCATAGTGGGTTTTGTATCAAGTTAGTGGATTAAAAGCAATAAAGTATTGTAGTTTAAAGTAATAATAAGAATGCACTTCTAAACAAGTAAATTGAGATCACTAGATATTAGTACTGAAAGCATACAGAAAAATGATGCAGTTATGGTTAATAACATGGGTTACATTTAGGATGTGGACCTGGAAACACATTGGTTAATAATTTTATAATCAGTGACAGACCACAGTACTTCAGAAACAGGATAAACAGGATGTCCTTTCTCTATTCTGGATATTAAAATCAGAATATCAAATTGAAATAAAGTTAATTTCTACTGGCATTAGACTAGCAAGTTTGATAGAATTAAAGTTATGTGACACTATATGGTTCTGTTAACTGGATACATTAATTTTTACTGTTAAAAAAAGCATAAAGTGGCCTGGACCTACTTTCAGGGAGGCAGCTGAACAAAACCCCTCCAAGTGGTACGAAGTGGAAGCTCTGTTCAGTTTAAGATGTTTAGCCTGGCTGAGGAGATACTGAGAGGCAAGTATGGGATGTAATTCTGGGCCACTGTTTTTGCTTTGGTCTACAGGACCACACTTATGGAACTTCTGGTAGAAATTCTGATCATATGTAAAGCAATAGCTTGTTTCACAAGAGAAGCCCTGCAAGAGCTGCAAATTTTGCCCATTAATTTTACCTTTTAATATTTTTTTCATTCTACAAATACTTTTCATTTTTCATTACACATGGACAAGCGACTGTCATTCTTGGGTTTTATCCCAACTGCTCAGTGGTATTAGCAGGACAGCTAACCTTTCAAGCTATCCTCAGCGTAACTAACTGTAAAATTGGGATATTAATGCTTAATTGAGATGAGTATAGTAGGGCTTAATTGATTAATATATGTAAAATGTCATGAAATTTGCAGATGAATGACATCTTAGAAGTGTTAGGTTTGACTTTCTTTATATTTTAAAATAACCAGTATAAATACCACTAAGAACTGTTCATTAGGACAATTTTTACAAATACATTTACTTATCTTTCCACTGAAGTTATTATTATACTGTACAGTGAATACATTTCAAATAGTAAATGTAGAAAAGAATTAACATGCACTTCCATTCACTAGAAGGAGAAGATGAATGATAATAAATTTCCTCATAGATAACAATTTGAAAATATTATTTTCAATATGTCAGTTTATGGGCCAGTATGATGACTATATATATATATATATTCATTATATATAAGTGGTCATTAAGCTTAAAATAGAATCTCTAAAATCGGTAGACTTGTCAAGTCTTCTTTTTGCTCACTTACCTGTTGTTGATGAAGGTTGTGGTCTTAGCTTTCCTGCTTAAACAGGACAATTTTTAAACGGTATCGTAAAACAGACACCCTCAAAACAGGCAACAAAAGATTTTAAGAGCTGTGGTTACCTTAAAATTAGAATTTTTTTTTTCTGTTTGTGACAGTGTGGACTGCTCTGTAGCTTCACCAACATATGTATTTTTTCATAATGACAAATTTGTAGTACAGAAAAATGGAATTTAATATCTTGCTAACCTCTCATATGATTTAACATATGGAATAAGCAGAAATACCATGCTGCTGCATATGTCATTTCACAAACTTTTTTTATTTTATTTCAAAAACTTCTTTCACATTATGAAGAGTTTAATGTGGGGTTTTTTTCGATTAATTTTCTTTAAGTCAGACTTGTACTTACTGTAAGATCAAGAGATCAAGGAGAAAGTATCCAAGTTAGTCATTAGGTCTGAGGTACTTGGATTTTCCACAGGAGGCTCCACGTGCTGTATCCAGGCTGCTATATCTGCGTTTTCAGATTACACGAGGCCTCAGGACCATGCCTGGGATGCCAGAAGAGTAGGCGAGACTTCCCTGACTCTGTGTCACCGTTTGCAGGTGAACCAGAGTGCACATTCTTGAGAGAAGAATAAGAAGTTTTAATTATGAAAAAGCATAGTGAAATATCAATAAATATTTTAATAGCAGGTTAATGAATTGACATAAGGTTAAACAAACCAATGAACACTGCTTATAAACATCCTTGACTGCTACTGCATAACCTCATTTTCAACACATGGTTCTCAGGCTGTAAAATTTCGCGTCTCTTACTGCACAGCATTACTTTGAAAATTATTTACAAACAAAACCTTCTTGTAAAATACAACCTAATGGCTGTTTCTTTTCTTCTTGTTTTAGTAGGGAAGTCTAAGTCAACTGACAAAGTGGGAAAAAATGCTAGAAACTTGGCTGGCTGATCTGAATATTTCTATCATTTCATTGTGAGAATTAGCTGTGCATATTTCTCAAGAGTTTTGGGCTGAGAATAAAGTATTTTTTGTTGGTTACTGCCAATTCTCTAAGAACTTAATTTGCAAAGCTGTGTTTTATTCCTCTGTCCTGTAGTCTTGATCCATAATGATATTTGTTATGACAGCTTCCTTTTGGTGGGTTCTGTCACATTAATTGATTTACTCCATTAAAATAAACAATATTGGGTATTTTTGTTTCCATTTTGGTTTTTTTCATTTTTTTTCAGAGAGAGATGAGAACAATTAATTTGCAAAAGTTTTATGAATAATATTTTCATCTCCCTAAACCTTTTTTTTTCCCTCTGGCTTGGTATGAAGACTTTTGTAATATTGTTGTGACTAAATTTTAAAACCACAGCATCATCTGTTACTAGATTGACTAGTCTTAGCTTTTTATTACAGAATTCACCCAGCCTTGTCTTAACAAGGTACAGCATCTACAGTATGTGACCCGAATGTAGCACAGTTGTCTAACTCACTACATAATCGTGTGAACTATTATGTCACTCAGATACACCACTATAATCATTACTAGAAATAATCTCAAACCAGACCCCTGTGGTGTTTTTTGGTAATGGCAAGTTAATGGTATTAGAATATGCTACACTGTGAACTTTGAAATGGAAGATGTTACACCACAGAGAGCTTTATGTTGTATTGTTACAAATTTTATATTATTATCAGCCTACCTTCATCTTTACTACAGAGGAGCATTTAAAAATCTGAAGCTCTGAACTGTTCTTTCATTGTGGAAAAGGTCCTCAGTATGATGGCCAAATATCACAATGTTTGGATACTTTTATATGTAGGGAGGCAAAGTTGGATTCCAAAAATAAGACAAGATTTTTCTTAAGTTTAGCATGGGTCTGTCTCTAATAATCTCTGCAGTATAAACAGGAAATCTCTTTGGTTTTAGTCTGCTATTTCTTTTGCATTTCTCACCAAATGAAGGCTTATCAAAAGGTTGAGTTTTTTTCCCATTATTTGTACAGATGGTTTGGAGACCAAAACATAACATACAGCTTATGGAGGACTGCTCCGTTCTCAATGAGCGAAGCATTACGTTGGCTGAGCTACTTTCTTTTCACTTTCCCACTTCGATAGTGAGAAGGGTCTAGAAGCATAGGTTTTTGAAAAGAAGAAGTGGGATAGTATTTTTAAAGTTATAATGAATCTAATCCTAATATCACGTCTGCTTGACTCACAAGATGGGATTTTCCCTCTCTATTTCCTGTTCACAGTAATGCCATTTTTGTGTTATGGAATGGTTCTGCAGAAAATACCCTACCAAGTGAACTGGGCTCCTTTGTTCTTGCACTTGCTCACACGTGATTTTTTAGTTCTGGAGGAACTCAACATCATATGACTGAATTGTCATATATGCAGGACTGGAGAACTGAGGACAAAAATATCTTGTAAGACCAGCAGGTACTATAGAATCTATGGTTTACATTTAGGCACTCTTTCTGCTTCAGCTTGCCTAGGAAACTGGATTATGCATGTTGTTGGATTTGAAGCATTTCTAAGTTAGTATATTTGTATGCAAGGAGAGTGGAAGAAAGGAGAAAAATACTAACATCACCAACAGGAAGATTCAAGAAGATTCAAATTAAATGAAACAAAACACCTTTGCTTTCTCATGCATTCCCTCTTATTTCCATAAGTGTAAAACCAGTTTCTTGAGTTGTCATGTTTATGTATACGTATCTCTCTATATCAATTGACAATATATTGCCTGTAGAGACAGTTCCTCCGTAACTTTCAGCTTTCCACTCTTCCCTCTTGCATAATGTTCTTTTCCTAGTGATGTCTCCAGAGGGAGGATTAATGGTGGCTGCACTATGCTTTATCCCTCCTCACCCAGAAGGATGGGTGGATGAAAGCAGTGAGTAATGAGGAAAGTTGCTGTTTAACAATCTGCAGATTGAACGTTGGCTTTTGTTTGAGCTCTTTTCTTTCTTAGCCATCCAAATTGTTAGCAACTTCCATACATTTCTGTGGGAATCTTTGGTACTTAAAAGGTGTAACAAAAAATATCAACCAGCCTTAGAACTGAACAATGGGGAACTAAAACAATTGCTACTTAAAATACAGAATTTATTCTATACGAAGTGCACTATGATGACTACTGATTGAACTCTATACCTGTTTACTACTCTTTTCAGCAGCAGTATCATGTATCTGTTATCTCCGAGGAAGGCGGTGGTTTTTCCCTTTGCCGGTATAACCTGCTCAAACAGGCAAAGTTAAAGAATGAGGCAGTGAGAAACAGCCTTTCTGTTTGCTAATGTCAGGTATTCCCACACCTTGGCTTGAACTCCTTCCTGATCATACAATTTTCTCTTGGGGTATAGAATCATCTTTAGGGTCATAGGCTTTTAGGGGCATATGGCCCCTTCCAATGTGTATTTTCAATAGTAGATGACTATGTATAGAGAGGACTCTCTTATTATGCAGTGCTGTTTGCAAAGTAAGATCCAGATTGTGCCTTCTAGGATTAATCAAGTGAGTACAGTTCTTTCTGAAAGAAAAAAAATCACCTCAAACAACCCCCCCTAGCAAACCCACAAAAATACCCCAACCCACTCTGGCTAGTCTTGTATTTCAGTTCTATAGTTACAACAAGAGAGACAGCTCAACAACAAGCTCCTCTGGCCTCTGCAGCCACTTTGTTTGTGACCTTTGTATTCAAGCACTTCCTACTTTTTTATTTTTTTCCCCTGTCATCAAAGTCTTTATGTTTTTACATTTTTGAAATCTCTTAGACTATAGTATAATACATTATAAAGTGTTTACCTCAACCTGCCTTAAAAGACTGCTAACAAGGTTACAAAATTAAGTTTTCCAAAGATGACAGAAGATGCTGAACCTCGGGATGCCTTTGTAATAAAACAATGAGTGACCTTATGTGCTTCATTCATTCACAATGACCATGTAGTCTCACTGTTCTCATACCACACTGTTGCCATATAATAGGAAAATAATAATTAAATACGTATATCCCAGAGGTAGTTTTAGGCATAATTCTGCTTTTCTTGGGGACAGTGGAGGCATCAAAGAACCAAAATGCAAGAAGTAGGAAATACTTCAGATTGGATACTCTGCTTTCGTGTTGCAGGCAAAGATAAACCTCCCCATAACTCTACATGAAAGTAAAAACTTTAACCCCCCTTTTTTTCTCATGTGAGTCTCCACAAGAATTGAAAAATAGAAATAAAAGTCATTAGTTAAGAGTAGGAAATTCAAAGCAAACCTAGAGTTTCTACATGGGCTCATGGTAGTATGAGGTAACCAATTTCCATATTTTCACTGGCTCTTTTGCTAGACAAATCTATCTTGCAGAGTTTCAAACACATGTTTCTGAAAAAAAAAATACTGTCATTCAGATGTTCTTATCTACAAGTTTTATAGCACTGTCATACAAATACAGGTCAAGAAAAGGTGTATGAGTGTGCTGAACACATATGCAGAACTTGCTTTTCAGATCACTTTAGCTTGTTTATCATTGTCTGTTAAATGTCTTTATAAGTGGGAGTATGAGAAATAGGTTGGCGATAGGAAAGGAGTAACCTAATTCCTGTTCAGCTTAGGAATGGCAAATGACATCATCATTACTGTATTTCTTTCTGCCTTTGTCAATAGGATTACACTACGCACTTTATTGTATTTTATCATCTTTCCATCATGGCTTTTTCCTGTGTGTTTCACTAGCAGGGAGTGCTAGTGATGCTGTTTCCTGGGAGACATCTGAAGTTATTAGTTTGGACATTAAACACTATATTTAACTGTTGGTGATTAGAAACAGGTGTAAGTGAAGCTATGTATAAATAACATGTTCCTCTGGTAATACAGACAAAAATATCTGTACTACAGTCAATCTAGGTCACATAAATTGGTTGTTTGTATTAAACATCATATTGCTGTGGATAATTATCAACAAATATTTTGAGACAATGTTTTCATTGTAAGCATCAACAAAATGAGTTGTATGGGTGAACTCTGAGCCAAGAGTTCTGATGGTCAAGTTGGAAGATTCTGTGACTTGGCTAGGATTTATTTTTATTCTGAAATCTACTTCACAAAACTCAATTTGTTCAAACACACTATTTTGTCAGGAGAAATTATCTATCTATCTATCTATCTATCTATCTATCTATCTTTTTTTTTAGTAGACAATATTTTGTATGACTTACTCTGAAATATAAGATAATTGTATTTGTGTACATAGAGGCATACGTGCATAGTGTGTTGCAAGCTGGGAAACACCATTTTGATTAACTCTTTATAACTTTCAGTTAATAAAGCATTCAGGATTGCTATTATATCCTTTAGATTTCTTTTAGGATAGAAAAATGCTTGTATATGTAGGCTTTATATGAAAATATATAATTCATTTGGTGCTTGATGCTATACCATATTTACTAGCATGTATTAGCTAATTATTTTAATCACTTGGTCAATGAGATTTCACCATTTTAACTGTGTACACATTTTAAACTCATGATTACCAAAATGATATAAGGAGCTGTTACTATATGAAGAACTTAGAAATAAGTGGCAGGTCTTTTGGATATCTACTGCAGTTCCAACACATTGCTTCCCAGCTCTTTGAAGGCTGGTTTACAGGTATTAGTTTGAACATATAATGCTCCTTATTCAGAAAAGGCATCTGCATCATATGTGTGTATAAAAAATGTACCAAGCATATTAGTGGAACCCAAACCCCTCAATTTATTTTTTGTTTTAAAGCCTATATTGGTTTTGTCTGTATGTAACTCATGTGTAAAGCAGTTTTGAAATACTCTACTAAAAATCTTAGGAAATCATATTTCAAGGGCCCATACCGAAGTGCCACCTTCTGCTTCTAACTGTGCAGTGAAACTGATTGTTTAAATAAACAAGTGATTTTAGTATTTTCTGTATAAATACACTGTAAAAAAGACATTTCAAAGGTCGGTTCAGACCAACTGTCATGCAAATTCTACAAGGAATCCTCACAAAACTTTCAGCTTCTAAGGAATCACCAGCGAAAATATATTCTTTAAGTATAAACATGAAGCTTTCCTTATATAGGCAGCTCTATTAAAACAAAATAAAGCCTTCAGATGATGCAGGTTTTGTGGGACCAGGACTCCAGGAGGTAGTGTTTTGGGATGCTCAGAAGAACAAATTCATATGGTAAACTGAAAAACATTCTACAAACAGAGGCAGTCTCACATTTGTCTAGAATCTGTGCTGTAGTGACACTGATGATCAGCAGGCCCAACAGCTGAAAATGCCCTCCTGCATTTATATAGCACTGTAATGTATTTTAGCTTCAAAAAACATGAGGCATAAACTAATGAGCACATTGACTCATACGTCTGAAATATGAGACTGTGTTATAACTTTGTTACAATTTCAGATTAGATGTTACAAACTAGTCCTTCAGTGGCAGACAGTTGCCGCTATGAGTTTTCATTCCTTTAAAAAATTATGGTGATGGGTGCTTAGAAATTAGGGAAGAAAGCAGATTTTAAAAATATATTTGAGAAATTCGCCAATCATCCTGCAACAGAATTGGGATTTTTGAGATACAAGTTTTCAAAGTCTAGGGAAGCATCATAACAAGACAGTCAGGTCTCTTCTTTCCTCTGTTCTAGGGAGTTTTGTTTTTCCCTTCCTGTACAGTATAATAGTCCCATTTTGTCACTGCAGTTGGTAGCACTCCCTGTTTGTTACACATACAGGACTCGGATCTATTATTTATCCACGGCAGATAACAATCTAGGGCATGTCTGTACAAGGAAACGTTGAACTGGTTTCAGAAGAATGATTATAAGCCAGATGCACTTAAAACAGTTTGCCATCTCCTTAAGCTGTTTTTGTAATTTACAAAATTCAGCTCAACTGATTGAAGAGATGATAAAGTCAATTTAAGTCACCCAGTTTAGGGAGCTGCACCTGCAACTTTTCCCTCTAGACAAGGTCTTGCCTGGTAAGTAGGAGGATCAATGGCAGGTTAATGCAATTGGCAATGTAGGAAGCTGGGGAAAAAACAAACAAACCTCAGACTTGTTATTATTTGTGTGGGCTATTTTGTAAACTATTCAGGCAGGAATTTTTTTTCTTTGTAGGTATCTCTAAAGTGACAGCCAACATGCTACTAAAATTAATCCTAATAATAAAGATAGTGATGTGCTAAATTGTTTTCAATATAGTTATTCCAATTTTACAGGAGGATAGTATTGAACTGAATTCCTTCCATTAAGACAAATACAGCTAACTACAGCAGTGGGCCACTTTGAGCCTTGAGCTGTATGTGTTCATTCTGGTGGGAACTACATGCTTGTACGTAACTAAAAGAGAGATAAAAAGAAGTAGAGACAGAAAGATGAGAATATGCTGCTTTGTATAAATTTACAGTTCACAGTATTTGTTTTCCTTGGCATATGTTATTTGCTACAGAATCTAATAGATAAATAAAGGCATGGATTGTTTGAAGCATGCTGAGTGATGACCTGAACCAGCAAGTATGCCTTGATGGAAAACTCTTACTTAGAGAAACAGAACCTTTATTCATCAGCATAGAATCAACTTATTTGCTGTGGCTGAAGGCTTTGATTCTTCTCTATCTTACAGGGAAAATTAGGTCTACACAAAGCAGTGATTTGTTCATTGATTGTATTTTGATTTTTACCCATGTTGTCCCATTGACATTTTTAACACAATACATTAAAATAACAGAGAGGATAAAGTGATACAAAACAG
Source organism: Pitta sordida (assembly GCA_013390025.1). Classification (NCBI taxonomy): domain Eukaryota; kingdom Metazoa; phylum Chordata; class Aves; order Passeriformes; family Pittidae; genus Pitta; species Pitta sordida. The sequence goes on along the minus strand of WEKX01004434.1, from coordinate 75,733 downwards.
TTTTTCCTCAACTATTTGCTCTGTTTCCTGTCCAGCAGTCAGCAGACAAGGAGGGATGGCTGAAGAGGTGGTGTAGTGCCACAGCTGTACCAAGAATTTATTCTCTTCATAGTGAGAGGCAGAGCAGCAAGTACAGTATTAGTTTCTGCTGTGTTGCTGAATAAACTCTAGAAAGTGATTTGCAGTGAGGAATACATATCCTCCTGAAACTTGTTTCCCCTCACAGCATGTGCCTCTGCTTTCAGGGTGAGTTATGCTGTATTAGCAATAAAGGGGAAAGATGGGCCCGACTTTTAAAGGTGCTTAGGCAGCTGAAGAGTGAGGCAGATGACTAATAGGATTTAGGATCCAAGCCTGGGGAACCTAAGTATCTTTAAAAGTCTCACATAAAATTATTACAGAAAACCTTCAATTCCCATTTCTGCCTAAACAGTGACAACCTACCATCAGGCCATTAATTTAATTAGTAAATTCTTGTGTCCTGGAAAGACTAGTTTGACAGGCTTCTCTGATATTTCCAAAGGTATTTCTGGTTTCCACACAGATAATGCTGTTTTCTAAAGACAAAAAAATACTGCTATGGGGATGTAGACCTCTTCTGTAGATAGTATGTTTGTTTGGGTGGTGTTTTTTTCTGCAGGTGTTGCTTTACCAGTGACATATATCTCTTAAAAAAGGCAAGTTATGCTTTATGGCACAAATTAACGGGCTGCCTAGTAGGTGGAAAGTAAATCCAGATAATCCTGAAAGTAATTTAGCTCCTTATGGAAAATGAAATCCAAGGCCTGATTCCTCTGTCAGTGTCACAGATTGGGTGTTTCTGTCACTTCTTGCCAAGGCCACCATTACAGGCCAGCCGTGGTCCCGGCCTGGTGCTGAGCAAGGCACAGAAGCTGGTGCCGCTGATGGAGCACAAGTGTGATGAGGAGCAGCTGAGGGAGCCTGGAGAAGAGGAGGCTGGGGCGGGCTCTCCAAAACTCCCTGACAAGAGGTTGTAGCCAGCTGAGGGTCAGCAACCAGTGACAGGACAAGAGTGACAGTCCTCTCCCAGGCATCCAGTGACAGGACAACAGGACATAGCTTCAAGCTGTGCCAGGGGAGGTTTAAATTGGACATTGGGAGGAATTTCTTCCCAGAAAGGGGGATTAAACATTGGAATTGTCTGCCCAGAGAGGCTGGTGGAGTTGGCGTCCCTGGAGGTGTTTAAGGGAAGACTGGGTGTGTCACTTAGTGCCATGGTTTAGGTGACATGGTGGTGTTCGGTCATGGGTTGGGCTGGATGGCCTCGGAGGTCTTTTCCAGCCTAGCTGGCTCTGTCATTGTGTGAGGCCATTGAGTCGGGTATGTGCTGCTCTGGACTCGCGTTCCAGGCAGGATGTCGCAGCCGCCGGACAGGGCCGCTGTGCCCCAGGCACGCACACCTTCGCCCCACGCTCTGGCCGGTCACCTCCGTCGGCGCCCCGCGTTGGGGTTACCTGTGCGGCCCCAGAGACACGGCCCTGCCGAAAGAGGCGGCTGGAGCCCGGCGCTGCCGNCGGGGAGCGGCTGCTCCAAGTCCGCGCCGGTTCCCGTCGCTCTGCCCGTCCCGCTCCCGAGCTGGGGAGGCTCCCGTGGTTGGAGGGGGCCGGCGGTCTCGCACGGGGCCGGGTTTAGTTTCCAGCCGCACGTAGCACCGCGCCCCGCAGGTATCGCCGCTGTGGCAGCCGCGCTGTCCCGAGGCCGCCCAAGGGAAAGGGCCGAGGAACCGTCCCGGCTGGCGGCTCGGAGCCCCGCGGGCTGGCGGTGTGTGCCCCGGCGGTGCTTTTTCGGAGCTGGTGGAATAACAGAGGCTGCTCTGCCGCTTTCGCTGCCGCTGTGCAACAGGCGGTCCGTGTGGCAGCAGTGCGGCTCCGGCACACGGAGCTGCGGGGGAGCCCGTGCGGGGCCGGGAGCGCATCGCGGTCCGGGCTGGAGCCCTCCCTGCTCCGTCGGGAGCCTTCAGCAGGCTGCGGGAATGAGCTCAAGGGGAAGGACTGAAATCTGCTAAATGTTGTTCCTCCCGAAACTGGGCGCTGCGTGCGTTTTGTTTTGGTTAGAGAGAAGTTGGAAAGTGAAGCACGTCCTGCTGGCCTTTATCCGGTGCCTTATATAGCTGCTGGAAAGATTTATAGCTAAAAATTGGTGAAAAATCACTGCTCAACCTGTGGGTAAAACCAGCAAATTATTGATCCCTCTCCCCCGTCCCCTCCCGTCCCCCCAAGAGAGTAAATGAAGCTTGTCTTCTTTTTGAAAGTGGCTGGGTGGAGCCCATCTAATTGCTTCCTTAATGTGGTCACTGTTTCTCTGGAATTCATGTAAATATGTGGGTGATACGAAGGCGATTGCCTGATTTTGCTGCTGCTGCGGGAAACAGTTCCTGTGGTCTCTGTGGCACTAACATGCTGCCTTCTTCCCTTGAGCCCCTTAATTTGGCCGTCTGCCTACCATGCAATCTAACATTTTACAGTAAAATAGAAATGTTCTGCTGACTGGAAATATTGTCCAGATATAATTCCCTTCAGTGGGAGAGCATATGCAGTATTGAGAGTTCGTATATGACTTTTTGCTGATATTCCTTAATAAAGATATTAGAAGTTAGGTAGATTGTAAAATGTTTGCAGAGATTAAAGGGTAATATGTGTCTTCTGAAACTGAAGCAGAAGAGAGGTGCAACTGCTATTGACTGGTTAACGTCTGTTTTAAATATTTCGTAAAAACATATTTTTTTCCTGAATTGCATACAGTGTGTTGAAGAGTCAGCAAGAATATCTGAGACATCCACAGCCTATCTCATGCTGGGCTTTTGGGGAAACTTTCTGAACATTTGAGTGAGATATTGCCCAGGGCACCAATAATAAGAATGATTAACTGTGGCCAACCTGTACTGTATTTGAGTTGGAGAATTAGGCAATGGAGACCTCTACATCCAATGTTTAGTCCTATGTGATGTTCTGTGACTGGTATAAAAAAAATCTAAGGAATCTGCTGTAACTGATGTGCCTTACAGCCAAAGATCTGGAGTCCTGGGAAAAGGATGGTTGCTTTCATCTCTCAGTGATAACATCTCTGGATATGTACTTGAAAGCTCATACCCGTTTTGAGGGTATTTGACATGGATGCAAAAGGAAGAATACTGAATTGTGTACATTTTATTGTTTCCTGAGTAAATGACTTTGAAATGAAAGTGTGAAAATGAAGAAATGTTCTTCTGGTCCAGACTACTGAAGTCTTGTTTTATATCAGCTCTATTGAAAGATTAAAGAGCAGAAGAGTGGGGAAATAACTCTGGAAAACTTGTTCAAAAAGACTTATCACGTGTTGCATTGCTGGTAGTTGCTGCTGTTCTTACCATAAAGAGATTTCTTGGGTATCTGAAGCAAATTCATGTACATGGGGTGTAGAAATATGAAGTTGAATGCCCTTTGTGTATTTTTAAAAAAATAAATATAATTGTTTTAATTTGAAAATATTCTTGTACTGTGAGTGTGCTAAAGTAGTCTGTGGAAGTAAAATTCTTTTTACAAGGCCTCAGCATTGAAAGGTCATGATAACCATATGTCATCTGGAAATATACCTGTGAATAATCAGTTTGTACCAGTTGTGTAAATATATTTGTATATTATAACAGTTCAAAGGCTGAAGCTTTGCAACATTTTACGAGTTTTGTCTCCTGTGTGCTCTAAAACACATTTGCATGAACCCCTTTCTTCAGCTTCTGTTCTTGTGGAGCTGGAATGTTTATGGCCAGGTAAGTTGCTGAAGCAGTGTGAGCTCAGGCCAGAGTCCCTTGGTCCTTCTCTACCACTCCTCCCTGGGTGAAAGCAAACTGATGCTCTGTGCTCCTGATATGTTTGTAGTTGCTCAAGATGGTCTTACCCTCCTAGTGTTAATAGGCGTCCTATTTTATCTACAGTCAGCCCTCTTCCACTTTGCACCCCCCATAGTGTGGCTTCACAGCTTAGCGGTGTGATTTTTCAGTGATTTTTTGCAACTGCGCGTGTGGGACCTGGCACACACGGATATTCAATTAGGCAGTCATGAATATGCAAATCAACCCGCACAGCTGTGGCAGCAGTGGTGGCTCCGCCGCTCTTCCCCCTCCCCCTTGGCATGGTGGCGGTCCCCCGCCCCGGCGTGGCCACTGTGGCAACTGATACACAGCAGGACAGTGCCGAAACAGTGCCGGGGGGGCCGTGTGACGGTGTGGGGCAAATTTGCGCATTAATGAGGTGCCATTCTACACGGACGAAGGGCCTCATGGATAGGGGGCAAGACCCGTGGTACCGTGGTATAGGAGACCCGACTGTATTTCTGTTTCAACATGTTACATTGAAGCAAATGCTTAATCCAAAGTATTGTTCTGCTGTTAATGTGATGACTTTTGAAGAGTTCATAAGCATTAGTTTAAAGAAATCTGCTATTCAGTGAACAATGAAACAATTCTTTTTGCATACCTATATGTATGTTATAAAATTCAGTGCAGTTATCTTGGATGTAAACTGGAGGAAACCCCCCAGGTATTTAATTCAATAAATCCCACAAAACATTTTCTTTTATATCCAAACCATTATGATGCCAATTACCCAAAACAGTTTCTTTCCCTTTTGTCCTTGTATTTGCTAAAGTCATGTGCTAGCAGAATATATTGCAAGACCAGGTATGATTTAATAAGGGGAGGAAGTTGTTAAACTGAGCTTCCAGCTACCTGTTTTCTGCTCGTAAAGATTATTTCACTGTTGTCAGCTTTATCTGTTGAAGTTATTGAACAAAATGAATTAAATGGGATGCCATATAGTGTTATCAGATTGCAAGCATTTTTAGAATGTGAGAGACCAGGATGACTTGCAAAAGCAAGTGCCATCAGTCTGTTTTGCAGAGAAGTCCCTATTTTAACAGAAGGTGAAATACTGTACTATCAAAACAAACTTTGATGGACTTTTTTTGCGTCTTTTACATCTAACATATTCTAGATGAGTGGAATATGGGATTGAAATTGATTTTATATGAAACATGTAGATAATAACAATATCGTATAGATTGTGGTCCAACGCAGTGGTGAAGTTCGTACAACTGGCAAGTTACCATTAAGGGCACCTAAGATTTCTGTAGCAAAAAATCTGAAATGTCAGTATTTTGAACCCTGAGATGATGAGCCGATATAGGTGTGTAGAATTCTTGACTATAGGTTTGGCAGGCCTTTTGGGGTTTCTTTGAAGAAATCAAACCTTTAAAAAACTTTTAAAACTGTACAGCAGAAAAAATAGAAAACTAGCTGGTTTATTGTTTATGTTTTTCTGGAAATATTATCACTCAGTTCTGGCTAAAAAAGAAATAAACCCAAACAAATCTGAGTAGACTAATTTTTTTACTCCTGCTAATTCTTCCTATGTTTGCTAAAAGTTGTTTAGATGGGCTGATATGAATAAGAGAAAAGACATTTAGAAGTATTATGAGAGTAATGAGAAGTATGATCTGAGCATAGGTGTTGAAGCCAGAAATCTTTCAGACTTACATGACTGAAAAAAAAATCTGCATGCTTTGTTCTTCAGATCATGGGCAGCCCTCTTGCTCTGTCCCTCTCATGTTCCTAGCAATAATAATCTCAGGGAATGGTTATGAGAATGGGTTGACAATACAGTGCATAGGTATTTAGGCAACAAACTTTACAGAAGTTTTACAAAACAATCAAACGTTGTTTTACAAACACCCCAAACGGCGGGGGGGCAAACTGGAATGTCCTTTGGATGGCTTCTGGTCCTTCAAACAAATGTCTTCTGGAGTGTATCAGAACGGTAATACAAAGTAACATTAGATACAAGTATTAAAAGTGAAATAGAAGAAATGTGATATATTTCATCAAATTATTTTTACCTGAAAGGAGACAAAACATTGCACGTAACACTAAAGATGTAATAAATATTAAGCTGATGATATCAATAGGAGAATGAGATTGGGATAGATTTTGTAGGAGTAAAACTTCTGTAGCTTAAAGCTGTAATGAGTATTTACAGTATTGTCATCATATCAATGAGACAGAATATGGACAGGAAACTAAATCCACTTACGAAATATTTCCTTTTTGCTTCCAATTCTCAGGTGTCCTACATTAGTCAAGACTGTGAAGAAATTCCAGAATTCCTAGGAAGAAAATACGGACATATGGCAAAAAGGCTAGACCTTAGCTTCAACTTGTTAAGGTATGTGGCAATACATAGATTTTCAAGAGCAATATGGGATGCCGACTCCTGAAATAGAATATTTTTTTCCAGAGTGAAAATATACTTGTATGTCAGGTACATTTAGTTGCTATCAAGCGGACGACGCTTTTTTATATGTAGTGTTTGTGTCCTTTTCTTGTGCATTTGGAACACAAATAACCAGGTGAGTATGGAAATTTATTGTGTTAACCTAAATGATGCCCAATGAGGAGTTTATGGTTTGTTCTCTGCTCAAAATAAGCATTATTACCTGAAGAAGTGAAGAATGGGATCAAATGAGACTTTTCTTAACCAAAATACAAGTAAGTAAGTGTGTGCTTCTGTTCCCCTCCCCCCCCTTTTTTTTTTTAATTTATAGATCTCTGGTTATTACCATGAATGGTTTATAATGCTCTTTTCCTAGATGATGTATTTTGTTCTATGATTTTAGTTTTGGGCAGCTAGGTAGTTAAGTGCTAAAGATAATTGCAGTTAGAATTTGTTATTCCGTCTAATTATTTTAATATATGGATTGATTTAGAATTCTGTAGTACTCCTATTAGTTTTTACAGTGTACTTTTTCATTTAATCCTTGTGGGAGAGCTTGATGAGGTTCAGGAGTGTATCTTTCAGGCTGGGAAATCTGCAGGTAAGTAGGGAGAGAGGATTGGAGTGTAATTGTTTAAGTAAGAAACATAGTTCTTCAGTGGTAGGATTGGACTCTTGAGTTTTATTTTTATTTTATTGAGATTAACCTTAGAGTTTGCTTGTGAGGGTTAAGACAAGTGACATGCTGGTGCTTTGTTTTCCTAGAAGGAACAACCATTGGTTTACTTAACACTCCTAAATGTTATCCTGAGCAACTGTCAATTCTGAAAGACTGATTCCTACATGTAAGAGGTAGCAAAGTCTTATTCTTCTGGATGATGACTCTGTACATGTGGAAACTTTAATCAGAAGGGAGAGTTCTGCTGGGAGAGAGGATTGAGTGGGCATTTTTTTTTATTTTGTCATGAGGATAATTTGAAGTCTGTACGTGTATTTAGATTTGGTATGTTGTCAGCAAGACTGTTCCATCTTTGCATTTCTGGGGAAAAAAAGACTTTTTTTCCTTTCCTCTAATGCATGATTTGAAAAATAGATCCCTTGAGTTTGTTTTACTTCATGACGTAAAATAATAACATTAAATTTGGGTGTAAAATACTACTTTAAACTCTGATCACGTTTTCATGGAGGGTGCATTGGTGGTATATTTCTGAAATCTTGAAGTGAAATTGTGTTTTCATTCTTCTGTCCTACCCCAAACACTGTCACTTAACCTACTTTTCAGAAGAGGTATCATTAGGTTTTGTTGAGGTATGGGGGAGAACAACCAGCTTGTGATGTAGGATAGCTTACAGCTGTAAATCTGTGAAAGTATTTTAAGACGAGAGATCAGATTTGGGGAAAGGGAAGAGGTGGATTATTTTTTTTTCAAACTTTGGGAACCTAATACTAAATCTGCAGCTTTCTTATTTAAGCAGTGATAGAAATATGAAGCATGTAAAAACAATGAATGAAGTATTTATGGTGTATATGGACTGGTCTGCCTGTGCCTGCATGTTATAGGGAGTTAGATAAAATATAGAATAAATGTCATAACCTTAAATGAGTGTCGATATAGAAGAATGTCTTGGATAGCTGTTGAAGCAAGTGTAAATAGTGTCATCTTCTTTAAACAAGTATTATTGCTTGGAAAATCTGACAATGCTGTTGTATAGCAGTGAGTTTTATGTTTTTTGTCAGTGAATGCCGAATTTGAAAAGTTCAGGTTAGTATGCTCTTTTCAATGGCGTATCTGAATGTCCACACTTAATGTTACTTTAAAAAGGAGTTTGATTTTCTAGTATAACTTGCTATCTGTTGGTGAAAGCAAAAGTTGAATGAAGAAGACCAAGGGTGATCAAAATATAGGAAAAGTTGAAGAGAATACTAGTTATTTTCAGTAAATATGTTACTTTATGTTATAATATGATTTATTATTAGATGAGAGTGTGTGTGTTCTTTAAAAGAAAAAAGGAAGACCAAATATTCTTATGCGTGATGGTTTTGTTACTCAGATTTCTCTGATAATTTTCCTTTTGGTTGTGATGTACGCAGAACAAAATAAGGAGAGGGTTGTACCTGGTTCTTTTGAGCCAGTAATTTAATACAGAGGAGAACGTATATTTTTCACAATTTTTTTTCTCACTTCAGAATTCTTCCCAGACTAAAGCCCTTTCCTCTTTTATTTAATAAAACTTGGGGCCTGTGTAGGTACCTAATTGTCTTTGCATCAGATGTGGTAAATCTAATAACAACACTTGTTATATATAATCACAAGCGGCTTTTAAAGAGAATTGTCTTTCCTGTTTGCCTTTTCCCAAGAACTAGTGTCTTTCCTTGATTACCCGGTGCAGTAGATGGATCCAACTCTTTCCTATGACAGCCAAAGTGGCTGTTAGCCGTTGCAATGGTTACGTGTCTCCCCTTTTCCCTGTGAGGGAAAGGAAACACAGTGGTGAATGGCAAAAGGGAACTTATGGGAATGTTGGGAAAAAGATGGAGTAACAGCAATTTGTTGTGTATAAGGCTATGGGAAAAACTAGTCTACTTAAAAGATGGTGGCTGTAATGAGCAGGAAGTGGTGCCATTGGATTGCCTCCTCTTTTCATTTTTG
>WEKX01004434.1:56598-66810 GCA_013390025.1 Pitta sordida | reverse complement strand
TCATTTTTGACGGTCGAGAATCCTTCAGTCCTGGACTATTTTAGTCCACGTGTGAATTCTTCTCATGCTGTTTCCCTTACAGATTCTGTTTAAGTATTTTCTAATGTCTTTTGTTTCCTTTTGGGACTAACGGGGGATTGTGAAGATGATGGAGCCAAACTGTGGTCAGATGTATAGCAAAAGAACAAGAAGCAGTTGTGACAGCAAGGGAATTTCCAACCACGACAGGGAAGGTTGAGTGGAAGAGGCGCCCAGCAAGGCTGATATTCACAGTGCAACAGGACAAATCCCCAATCAGCCTGATTTACCTTTGAAGTCCTCCTGCTCTGAACAGGGAATTGGACTAGAAGGCCTCTAGATGCCCGTCCCGACCTAAGTGATGATTCTGCAGCTTTATTGGTGTGGTCATAATGGCCTGAGTTGTAGCAGCTTGTTTGATTTGATATTGGTAGTGATTTTCAGCTATTTTAGAAATGAGCTGTTTGCACTGTGTATTTTCAATAAGTCATGTTTCAGGATCAGAGATGTTTTGCTTTGGAAACCTGCTCCTGAGTCTCTCATGGCAATTGGTTTGATAGCCTTCCCAGATAACAGAGTCTTTTTATAATATGTGGAAAACATGCCCCAGTCCTTGTTTAATGAAAGCATAGACTATAGGAAGAAAAGTCACTGATGTATTAGTGCTACTGGGAGACTTTACTGTAAAGGATTTCAAGGGGGAATGAAAAACTATTGTTCATTGATCATTGTAAGTTAAAGATTTCATTTAAAAAAGGAAAAGGTAAGTAGTAGTCACTGGTGAAGGAAAGAAAACAAACAGTGAATAGGAAGGATACAATGTAGGTAGGCAGTAGAGATTTGGATGAAGTATAAAGATTTTTTTTTAGATGCATCTTTCTGTCTTGTGGGGAGAAACCCCCACCCAAAACCTACAACCTACTCAAAGCTTTTTTACTTTTCCATTGATGAATAACAGGTGTCAGTGGTTTTGTGCAAATAGGTGCCATGGTTTTATAAATAACGTCTATGATTCAGTTCACAGAGAAGGCCATCTTATAATTTTAGCCTCTGTAGTTTTAATTGTGAGTTGTTTTTTTCTGACAGAGATTTCTTCTAGGTCTAAACTATGAGGTGAACGGGAGAGTGACTCTTTAATCTTGGCCAATGAGGAAGGATTGATCCAATAAATCTGCTCATAGAGATAGAAGTATCTCTTCTCTCTCTCTCTTGGGTGCAGATTATTTCTACTAGGAGCATGAATAATTTGCACAGTATGTGCTTGTGCATGATTTCCACTCTCCTATGAAGAAGGTGTATATATGAAAACATCCCCTTGATACTATAATCCTAGTCTGGAATGTTCCTCCATGACTTTGGTGAGGCTGATGTTTTGTAATATCCTCTCTGGATTTGAGATTGTTGTTTCTGTCTTCTGCCTACTGTTTTCTTGCCGGGGGGAATATTCAAGTGGCAACCTGAAAATGGGCTTCAGTTTTTACAGGGCATGTTTCTCTTTGTGAGTTCAGTGTGTGAAGGAGGCACTTTTTTTTTTTTTTTTTACTTGCCACCTTCCCAGTCTGCAGAGCAATAAGATACACAGAACAGAAAGATGAAAAACACAAGAGAGATGGAAATAAAAGCCAAAATTCAAAACAAAGCATGACATATTTTTAAAGCCTTTAAATTCATCTTTACAGCACTTTAAAATGTTGAAGAAAATGCACTACTATTGTTAAAACTTTTTGATGGTTTTATTTATAAGGTAGAAAAATATTTTCACCATAATTGGGTAACTCTTAATCGTAGCAATTGCATATTTATCAGTATGAGGGGCTGTTATTAATGTAGCTGTCATGCACAAACACATTTCTGCATTAAATCCATTTAGTATGTGCATTATTCGGTCTAGAATGTCACCAGGACATCAAAGCCCCCTTAGGCATAAGAGCACAGTGCCCTGCTGTGGCTGCAGAAAGGGCTTGATCAATAAATGTAACATGTTAATGCAGAGCAAATAGAATAAAAGATTTCTTTGACAAGACATGAAAAATCACCTTGTGGCAGCTGGCATGGTGATGCCATTTCAGCGGAGACACTAGCAAAGTTGATCTGACAAGTAAAGAGGAGAGATGATGGTTATAAGGTGCTTTTGTTTCAAACTTCTTTCTTGACCTGTCAGGTTTTGAAGGAGCCTGAATGGCCCTTTTTTGTCATGTGAAAATTGTAGTCTTAGGCAGTTATGAAGCAGTTATCTCTTCTCAAATTGTGAATGCTGCTGTTTAATTGATTCACTTAGCATTTGAAACTGTCACGCATTAATAATTGCTAAATCCTGTAGATACTGCTCCAGTGTGTCATGCTTAAATGTGTAGTTATCAGAAAATTAATATCCTTAATGAACCGATGCTTTCAAACTAGCATTGCATGAAATCTCTTTTGCCCTTTCATTTGCTGAAGGTGTATCAGCCAGTTTTCAGAGAAACCCCTCCTGACAGTTGTGTGGTTTTATTTATTTATTTATTTTTTGATGCCCGACAAATGCCAGCTTTGCTTTGGGTGTGTAGTGTGCTCAATGACAATAAATATAGTAATTATGCTGGAGTTGGTAATTAACATAATTATAGTCAATTACGACAAATACAGTGCAGAGCTAAATGAATGAGGGTGAGAAATTAGCAAGCTAATTGATTTACCTTACGTGCTGCTTTTTCTTGCAACTAACAGTTGCAGATTTTCTGCAGGAAAAAGAGTGTTTACAAATAGCTGATTGTGTTTTGAAATGATTCTGTCTTATGGCTCTCACTCCTGTTTCCTTTACACTGAGGTGAAGAGAATTGAAATATGGGGTAGTGGTTAGAAGGATAAAGGAGCTGCTCTGTTCTCACTGAATGCTTTGAAGGGAGATATGTGTACTTGCTTTAAATTTAGATGCTTCCTACAGTATTGAAGGGAAGAAAACCACATGATTCTGTGCAAGAGACATTGGGAGAGAAATTTTGGTCATATATTTTAATCCCATTAGATGTGGCCTGAATTGTCTAAGAGACATCTATCCACCTGTTTATTGACATTAGAGAGGTCTGCAGAGCACTGGCTACCTAATGGAAGAATTGGAATCATTCGAGTAATCCAAGTGTGTTGAGACAATATGCCCTTGTTCAACCATCAGTTTCGATAATTTGAACTATTGGACCAGTAGAGATGCATAATATCATAACATTTGTGCACATTATAATTGCCTGTTTTGTTTCAAGATGATTTATGGTATCATGTCTGCAATAAGTGTATTGGAGATATGCTCTAATGTGTTTCTCTCTCCTTGTTTTTTTATTTTCTGTCAAGCATGACCACAGTTCACTGCGTGAGAAGAGAATGAATATATTTAAGTATTGAAGATTTTGTATTGCTTTTCTTTAAAAAAAGATGTTTAGTAGTTGCTGATATTTCTTTCTTACTCTAAGAGAACAGTGGTTTACAAAGGTTTGTAAATTTTATACCTGAAATAGTTCACTGTTTCAAGGTAAATGGAATTACATATAAATACTTCAACAGAGATACTGTTTTCCACAGCTAAGCAATCTGAAATGTATAAATTCTTGATAATTTTTCTTCTTTTATTGCAGTAATATATCAAGTTCAAATGAGTAGAGTTGTAGTTTGAGGTGGGTACTTAAAGGCGTATCCTACAGTAAGCACAAGATGCTGTTTTTAAAATAATGTTGAAATGTTATGAATGTCTGAAAATACATGTACACTAACTCTGCTAAGGGTGGTCATTCTTTGGAAGCAATTCAGCTTCTAGAATCGTTTTGCTAAATGAAATATTTATACACAAGGAATCATTGAAATTATTTCAAAGTTATAGATGTAGTAGTCTTTCAGTTGAAGTCTGATGTGTTTATTAATCACTGTAGACTACCTATCTTTCCATTAAAATAACTGTGAAATAGTGTTATTCTACTGGATAGACTGAAGACAAGTATGATGTTGTGTTCTCTTGCTACATAGGTAATACCTTGGAAGTTGTATAAGATAAAGTTTTATAGATGTATATCTGTTGGAAAAATAGGAGACTATTACCAGTAACAAATACTGGTTATTGGACTATAAGCTGGATTAGATGATCTTTGAGGTCCTTTCCAGCCTTAGCTATACTGTGAATACTGTGAAATAGAATATAAACTTCAAATATTATCTTTACTTTTGGTAGTCGATAGACAAATCTAAATCTACTCCTTATTCTCTTCTTCCCCTCCTTTCTCCTCTCACCATGCCTCCCCCATTTCAAAAGTGGCATTTCAACAGGAACCAGATGTGATCTGGGTAATGTATAAGAAAAACCTTTTTCTACACCTTATAACTTTGAAAATATTAAAAAATACTAGTATTAAGACATACCGTGTCTTACATACAATAGCCATGCCTGTGTTCTGTTATTGTGTCAGCTTTAAATGTGAGTGTAGAATATTTGCTGCTACAAAATATTATCTGTATAGTTTTGTGACTTGCATGTTTTCCTGCTGTATCTTTGTTGCAGTCATTGGTTAAATGTTGATATGAATGTTAATATCAATGACTGATATTGAAAATATCAAATCAATGGGTTATGGTATGTATTTTAATATCTTATTGATTTCAGCATACTGTGCCAATGATGGAAGCTGTTTTTTTGGGTGGAAGTTTTTTTTCCAAACTGAGTAATATATAATATATGATATATGAATATAATATACGAATTTAGAATATAAATTGTTGCATTTCAATCTTCTGTAGATGACTGTTATCTTCTTTACTCCCAGCAGCCTCTCCTTGTGTCCAGTGATCCTTGCTTGACTTTTTATGGCCACGTAGTCACTAACAGACTGTGAAAACACTGTAGTATATATACCTCTGACTCCCCATGCTGGCCATTATCCACTGATTTACTGTATCTGACAGATGAGAACATAAGATTGTTTTCTGTTCTGCTTTTCTCAAGAAGGCTTAACATAGTGAAAGGAGTTGTCTTGAGAGAATATCACATGGCAGAATTGGGCAAAAGATTGTTACCTCAACCTTTGGCCAGGGGGTCAGTGGATGTTGATATTGTGTAGTGGAGAATTCTTGTGAGTATTTCTAGAGCTTGAAATCTGGTATAAATGTTAAATAAACTGCACAATATGACATTAAATAAAATAAGGTTGTGAACTTAAGTATAGCTAGTGAATATTGCTGTGATGGATGATCAAAGTTGTTTTTTTGGTGGCATCCATCTCTAAGGGTCTGTTGTGATTATGAGTAAAGGTGAAATCTCTACTTCTGAACAAAGGTGAGTGACAAACCCGGACTTGAAGAGAGACCAGATTTCTTATTGAGCATCCATTGACTCAAGGCTGTGGATAAGACTTTTGACTGAGGCAAAACATTTCCCGGTGAACTGGTGTTTGCAGCACATAATTTTCTTTGTGTTTGACTGTGCAGGGGGTGAATTGCTTTTTCTTGGTCCTATTTCCTTTGTGAGATGGAACTTGGATTTTGGAGTGATGCTGGAGGCTAAGCCCACACAATCTTGCACTTGTTCTTTGAGTACCCAGAGGACTTAATTCACTAGCACAGTCGATCCAGCCCCTCTTGCAAAAAGTTTAATTGGTCTTAAACAAAAATTAGTTTTTGTGTTGAATTATCTTCTGAATGACAGGGATTTATGTTGGATTGAGAGAAAATCAGTTATTAAATGGAAGACTACCACAATATGGAAGTGAAATAGTTTGATGCACTTGTTAAAACAAGCTCTAAAATAATATCAATAGATTGCAAATACTATCTCAGTGACGGCTCCTACAAAGTCTATGCTTATCTGGATTTTGAGACTGAGAAATATTTTTTCTCAAGCGTATTGGGCGTTAAGGAAAAGGGCATGATAAAAGAGTATGTGCTAAGTGTGGTAATCAGATGGACATGCTTACTTTCTGACTTCCTCTCTCACTCTAAAACAGTATTTCGTCATCACTGCGGTTGTGAAACAAGAGCGAAGGACTGCAGAAATAACTGTTGTCTGTGGACAAGGAGCTTGACTGAAGGGAAGAACCTACAATAAACCTGGAATTATTGTCTCTGTCTTTTCCACTCTGTTTTGTTGAAAGGTATCTTCTTGTCTCCTTAATGCCGTATAAAGGATTCTCAGTATCTAGTTGCAGATGTACAGAACTTGACTAGTTTTGCTGATTCCAATCACTAAGAAGGGTCTCTGTCCTCCAGTGTTCAACAAATCTGCTGAGTGGTCACAGTACAAAATGCTGCTTGGCATTTGGCAGGAAAATCCTTACGAACCTTCTGCTTATGCATGGCTTGTTTGTTTTATGTGGTCTTGTGTGGTTTGTGCCGCTTTTGAGATTTGCATTTTACATAAATCATCTTTACATAAATTATCTTGGAGACAGTTTTTCTGTTTAAAAAGGCAATCCTCAAACCCTTAGTTTGTGCAAACATAAAGAATGACTAGCATAGAAGTGCAAAAGGGCCCTGTATTTTTCTCAGGCTCAGGAGCTAGCATGTCAAACCAGACATGCTATACAATAATTATACTGTCGTTAAGGTCATGGTTAATGCACTGTTACAGCTCAGTTGCTGGCTTTACCCATGAACTGATGCTGGCAATCACATGAAGTTTGATGATTTTTATTCGTATTTTTGTTTTGTTTCTCCTGGTCTTTCTTTTTTACCATGCTTGACTGAGTTGCTTACAGGTGGATCTGTAACATTATTTTCTTTCTTAATAATTTATTTTCTATTCCTATCTTAATTTGCCTTCTGAGTTGATAAGTGGTAGCAATGAATATGTTTTGTAAAATACAGCCGTTCTCATTGCTTGTGTTTATAGCAAATCTTGCTATGGTGAGAGACTATAGAAATCACTTATAAAAGAACAGAAATAATAGAGGCAAAATATCTAATGTTTCCTTTATGATCAAGTAACTTGCCTGGTTGATGAGAGAAGAACTGTTGATGTGGTGTACCTTGATTTTAATAGGGCCTTTGATACTGTCTCCCACAGTAAACTCCTGATGAAACTGGAGGCTTGGCTTGGATAGGTTTACATTGTGCTGGCTCAAGAACTGGTGGGATAATCAAGCTCAGAGTGGTGGTTAATGGTGCTGTGTCCGGTTGGAGGCCGGTCACTAGTGGGGTCCCCCAAGGTTCTGTGTTGGGACTTGTCCTGTTTAATATATTTATCGATGATCTGGATGAAGGGATAGAGTCCATCATTAACAAGTTTGCAGACAACACCAAGCTGGGCATAAATGTCAATCATGTAGAAGGTAGGAGGGCTCTGCAAAGAGACCTTGACAGGCAGAATAGGCGAGCTGAATCCAATGTCATGGGGTTTAATGAGTCTGATTGCCGGGTCCTACAGTTTGATCACAGTAAGCCCGTGCAGAGTTATAGGTTGGGAACCGAGTGGCTGCAGAATGACCAGGTGGAAAGTGATCTGGGAGTGCTGGTTGATAGAAAACTTAACATGAGCCAGCAGTGTGCTCAGGCATCCAGAAAAGCCAATGGTATCCTGGTCTGCATCAGGAATTGTCTTGCCAGTAGGACTAGGGAGGTTATTCTCCCCCTGTATTCAGCACTGGTTAGACCACATCTTGAGTACTGTGTTCAGTTCTGGAATCCTTAGTTTAAGAGGGATGTTGAGATCCTTGAGTGTGTCCAGAGAAGGGTGATGAGGATGGTGAAGGGGCTGGAACATGAGCCCTATGAGGAGCGACTGAGAGAGCTGGGGTTGTTAAGCCTGGAGAAGAGGAGGCTCAGGGGAGACCTTATCGCTCTCTACAATTGCCTGAAAGGAGGTTGTAGTCAGGCGAGTGTATGTTTCTTCTCTCAGTCTGCCAGTGACAAAACAAGAGGGCATAGACTTAGGCTGCACTAGGGGAGGTTTAGACTAGATATTAAGGAAAACTTTTTCACAGAGAGAGTGATTTCTATGTGGAATGGACTGCCCAAGGAGGTGGTAGAGTCACCAACCCTGGATGTGTTCAAGAAAAGATTGGATGATGCACTTAGTGACATGATCTAGATAATGAGCTGGCGTGTTATTGGTAGGATGGTGGGTTGGTAGCAGGATGACAACAGGTTAGATAACAGGTGATAGGTTGGACTTGATGATCTCTATGATCTATGATCTCTATGCTATGGTCTTTTCTAACCTTACAAATTCTGTGATTCTGTAATCTGTCCGAAATACAGGGAGGTTGATAGTCTCTTGCAAATTGGGCCAATATCTTTATTTCAGATGCTTAAGCCTCTACCATTTTTTCTGTGCAGTTGGTATATGAGCTGTATTGGTAGATAGTAATACTTGAGTGCTCCACTCCAGTTACTATTTTCATGGGAAGCATAATGTGTGTGGAATGCTGTTGCCTGTTTAGTGGCATTTAATACGTATATGCCACACAGAGACAAAATCTTACATATAAAGATCTTTATGATGTATGTAGAATTCCTTTATATGTAGCATATGTGTAGTATATAAATTGTATTTTTAATTCATAAAAAATGGAGAGTGATAGTCTGGTAGTTTGTCAACTTTGATTCAGCATTTGTGATAGGGCTTTTTCTGTGATGACCTTCTCTTATGCAACTATGAAAGAAAGAACATATTACTTACAGGTTCACAGGTTATTCTGAGTGGAAATGGACCCACAGGATCATCTAGTCCAACTCCCAAGCAAGTGCCCAGCCAGGAATCAGGCCCACAAGCGTGGAATCATGGGCACCACGCTCCATCCATCCAGGTCTGCCACCATCTAGACCATGTCACTGAGCTCCTCGAGTCTTCTCTTAAACACCTCCAGGGATGGCGACTCCACCACTAACCAAAAAATATAAAATATGTCAAAGATGGGTAATTGGGAGAGATAACTGACCTGAAGAGAATTGGACCAGAATGAGAGCAGTCTTGGAGTGAAAAAGTACTTAAATAACAAGAAATTACAAATTTCTGTCTCCCATTTGATTGTTTTATCCAAGCCTGTCTATGTTCTTACAGTTTTTTGGTTATTTTTAGACTTTGTACTACCTTCTTTACTTCCTTCTCCATAAGCTCTCAGAATTACTTAGTATTGTTTTTGACATCAGCTCTTACTGAGGATAGAAGGGAAATTACATAGACATGGTGTTGATAGTCTAGTGGTGACTGATGCATATTTCTGGTTATGAGCTATTTGCCATAGAGACGAACTCATTGTTTTTGGGCTTGGTAAAAGTGAGTCTTTTGATCTGCTGTTATTGTTGCACTGAAGACTAAAGTGCCAGTGCTTGACTTTTTTTTTTTTTTTTAACTAACAGAGGAGTTTAAAACGATGTGGGGGATTTTCTCTTTGTTATGCTTTGGGATTTTTTCTTAGTGTGGAGCTTACATACTCAATTCTCCTAGCTGGTTTATTTTTGTATAATGGATTGATGCGACCAGTTGAGTACAATTGCTCAGTCCTTAATTTTTGAATTTGCATTAAGCACCATTTTTCCATACTATTTGCTTTTCTGAATGTTAAAAGATAGGGAATAAATATAATTAGAATATACTTAATGATATTGAAAATGTGGCTCCTATTTTCTGAGTAAATTTTGCATTTCCCATTTGGTAGATGGGCTGATTAGTGCTGTTTGTTCCTTGTGAATATGCCTAGTGGAAAGATATTATAGTGATCAATGTTTTTACATTCAGAAATGTGGGCTGACTTTTCCTTAAAATATTAGTCTGTGATCAGACCTGCTGATAAGGAACTCAGTTTATGAATTTAACATAAAAGTATCTATTGCCTACATTTAATTGCTTTTTAAAATCACAAGTCCCATCCATTAGCTTGAAGATCAAATTTGGCATATGTATTCTTTGTAAGAGAGGCATACTGGTGGCATGCAAGTACATACTTGTGGCAGCTTAAGTGGCTTCTTTAGTAATGAGTTTAGTTAATATTCATAATGAATATTTTTTATATTTTCTTTATTTCAATACCAGTGTATTTTAATTTTAGATCTTTCAGTGTTTGCGAGCATCCATTCACCTACTTAGAGCAACAAAACAGCTTTTTATGACCAGGATATGTCTAGTAAAGTTTTAGTTTGGTGACAGGGATTTGAGGTTTTTGTACATCTATGTATTTTTAGTCGAATTTCTTCTACCAAATGCAAAAAACTTATTTTGTCTCACGAGAGAAAAATCTCTTAAAG
>WEKX01004434.1:44112-55962 GCA_013390025.1 Pitta sordida | reverse complement strand
CTTTGTGGGGACAGAAGTGCATTAGAAGCAATTAATACTAATCTGAATGTAAAAATTAGCATTAGAAACCTGCCAAGATAGCTGTTCTCCATAAAGTTGATAATTGTATTTGCAGCATATCCCACTATTGTCATAACACCGGGAATAAAGAAATAATTCTTATATTGTAGCATATGTATCTTAGCAGTAGGCAGTTGTGTCAGAATTGGTCGGTAAGCTTCATTCTCTACACAGAAGTATCAAATATTTTGGGTTCTCTCCCTTTTGTTAATGCAGTATGAGGTCATAAACTAGATCAAATTTTCTGAATGATTCCCTGGCTGCTAATTTCCATAAATTCTCATTCATNTCTAGTCCAACTCCCAAGCGAGTGCCCAGCCAGGAATCAGGCCCACAAGCGTGGAATCATGGGCACCACGCTCCATCCATCCAGGTCTGCCACCATCTAGACCATGTCACTGAGCTCCTCGAGTCTTCTCTTAAACACCTCCAGGGATGGCGACTCCACCACTAACCAAAAAATATAAAATATGTCAAAGATGGGTAATTGGGAGAGATAACTGACCTGAAGAGAATTGGACCAGAATGAGAGCAGTCTTGGAGTGAAAAAGTACTTAAATAACAAGAAATTACAAATTTCTGTCTCCCATTTGATTGTTTTATCCAAGCCTGTCTATGTTCTTACAGTTTTTTGGTTATTTTTAGACTTTGTACTACCTTCTTTACTTCCTTCTCCATAAGCTCTCAGAATTACTTAGTATTGTTTTTGACATCAGCTCTTACTGAGGATAGAAGGGAAATTACATAGACATGGTGTTGATAGTCTAGTGGTGACTGATGCATATTTCTGGTTATGAGCTATTTGCCATAGAGACGAACTCATTGTTTTTGGGCTTGGTAAAAGTGAGTCTTTTTATCTGCTGTTATTGTTGCACTGAAGACTAAAGTGCCAGTGCTTGACTTTTTTTTTTTTTTTTAACTAACAGAGGAGTTTAAAACGATGTGGGGGATTTTCTCTTTGTTATGCTTTGGGATTTTTTCTTAGTGTGGAGCTTACATACTCAATTCTCCTAGCTGGTTTATTTTTGTATAATGGATTGATGCGACCAGTTGAGTACAATTGCTCAGTCCTTAATTTTTGAATTTGCATTAAGCACCATTTTTCCATACTATTTGCTTTTCTGAATGTTAAAAGATAGGGAATAAATATAATTAGAATATACTTAATGATATTGAAAATGTGGCTCCTATTTTCTGAGTAAATTTTGCATTTCCCATTTGGTAGATGGGCTGATTAGTGCTGTTTGTTCCTTGTGAATATGCCTAGTGGAAAGATATTATAGTGATCAATGTTTTTACATTCAGAAATGTGGGCTGACTTTTCCTTAAAATATTAGTCTGTGATCAGACCTGCTGATAAGGAACTCAGTTTATGAATTTAACATAAAAGTATCTATTGCCTACATTTAATTGCTTTTTAAAATCACAAGTCCCATCCATTAGCTTGAAGATCAAATTTGGCATATGTATTCTTTGTAAGAGAGGCATACTGGTGGCATGCAAGTACATACTTGTGGCAGCTTAAGTGGCTTCTTTAGTAATGAGTTTAGTTAATATTCATAATGAATATTTTTTATATTTTCTTTATTTCAATACCAGTGTATTTTAATTTTAGATCTTTCGGTGTTTGCGAGCATCCATTCACCTACTTAGAGCAACAAAACAGCTTTTTATGACCAGGATATGTCTAGTAAAGTTTTAGTTTGGTGACAGGGATTTGAGGTTTTTGTACATCTATGTATTTTTAGTCGAATTTCTTCTACCAAATGCAAAAAACTTATTTTGTCTCACGAGAGAAAAATCTCTTAAAGGTGAAGGAATTGTCCTCGAACCATTTGAGATGTATGAAGTCCGAGACCTGCTGAAGTTCCATGACTCTGTAAGGCCACATGGGCACACAAGCACCTGAATGAGGTTGCCGTGTATTAGACTTCCAGGACTTTTGAGACCTTTTAGCTGAAGAGATAAGATGAAAACTTGACCTAGTTATGTAAGTGATAAAGTGTACTGATTATTTTAAAGCACTTAAAGGCTGAAGGGAAGGTGTTTTAGTCGTGTCAAGGATTAACAGTATATTGAATAGTCAGAAAGCTCTGCTTCCAACACAGTTATGTTAAGATAATATGACAGTCCAGTATATGAATATTAAAATCACAGCTGTTCCAGGATCTGAACACTTTCTTTTTCTACTTGTTATCTGACACTTAATACACTCTCTATGTTGGACATGGAAGTACTTTGGAATAGTACAGGAACAGTCACGTGAAGGTTGTTATGTTGGAATAGCTTTGGGAAAAAAATTATCAATTACTCTGTTTTCTAAGAAATGGAAATTAGAACAAAGAAGACAAAGTACGAAGCCTAGATACAGAGCAAAATGAAAGTAGCCAAGTAAGTGAGAGGCTGTGTCCAGTTGACGTTCTTCACTCACTCTGTGCTGCTTTTTCCTCCCCGCTCCTCCAGCCCCTTAAATCCGCAGAAGGCTGTTGAACGTGCTGCTGAGGGATTTGGGTGCAGGTGCAGCATGAGGTTCTTGCTTTCTTGCATAGACATTAGCTCAGCTGTTTGTGGACAGCATTGGTTCTAGTTCTGTCAGGTGCACAGTCAGTAAATTGTCTTTCAGCCTAAGTCAGGAATATCAGAACGCAGTTCAGTTTCTTTCACTGTGAATTCTTTGGCTTCCTTTAAATAAGTCATATCAAGTGATCTATTAGTAATAGGACTTTTGAAATGTGGACATACCCCTAACGAGTATCTATCTCAACCCATTTAATCCAGGCCTGTACTTTGCCACGGAATTACAGACTCTGGTCATTGCAACCACAAGTAGTAGTTTGAAACAGAAGTTTCACCTGCATTTAAATGATTGAGCAATAGAAGTTTCTTAAATTAAGGAGACTAATGCCTTACTGTAAATTCATCTCACTTCCTAGTAATTGGTAAATGGAGGAAGAGAGGCCAAATGTCTGTATTTGAGCTAAAAGTAAATGGGCAACTGTTTCTTTGTGTTTTAGAATAGCGTATGAAAATTTTGGTTGTTGTAGCCCTAGTATTTTNGAACCCTAATCACCCCCTCTTTTTCTCCCCAGTAAAAACAGCACAAGAAAGTCTACCAAAAAAAAGATATTTAGATACAAAGTTATAGAGATTCATGTGTAAGTACCTAAGATCAAATAATATCTGAACTTGCCTCTGTGTCTAGAAAATTTACTCAAATTACGTATACTGCTGCTTTTCAAACCACTTGCAGAACGTAATAGAGATTTCTTTTCACTAGATTTTTTATGTTGAACAGAATTGGGATCCTTGATGTTTGAATCTCTTCAGTTGAATAGAAATAACCTTATTCATATTATAGGGTGCATTCACATCTGTGCATGTATGTAGAAAACTAGATGTTACTGATTTCCATTCTGTGCAGGTCTGTTTCTCTGCAATATTTTAAAATCTGTACTTGTCTTTCCCTACTGAGCACTTTATTTATTTATTTAAGGCCTTCATGTCACTTTGAATGGTCATTCAAAGAGAAAGTAAATTGCTGTTAAATTTTCCGCTGGTGATTCTGGCTAACCCAACCACAACTAGTGTATTAAAAACAGTCAAGCCACCTCCTGCTTTTCCTCACCGCTGTCTAGATAGTAGAGAGCTTTGACCCCAGAAAGCTTTACATGATAGACTCTTCTCAGATTCTTCCGTGAATTGTACTCGGGTTCCATGTGTAGACTTGACAGTACCTCTCTGTGCTTGACATTGTAGCTTCCAGATTTTATGTTATTTAAATATACTAAAATGTACCCTCTATCAAACTGCAGGTGCTGCTGCACGTCTATTACAGCATGGTAACACTTGCTTTAGAAAAACTCTGAGGCTGGTGAAAGAGTTAAGCAAAGCAGCCAGAAACCATTTGCCGCTTTTACTTTGCAGATACAACGTTTTAAGCATACCTACATTTACCTGCAATGGCAATCGTTTTGCATTTTAATGACAAATCAAGTATGCTAACTTGCATTTGAAACGAAAGTGCCTTAAATGTCTCTGGCTGTCAGAATGAGATGTTAGGAGCTTGATGAAAAGAGAACAAAGAAGACAAAGTATGAAGCCTAGATACAGAGCAAAATGAAATAAAACCTTGTATGGCCTGTCAGGGGTGTCAGTTGATATTCCTATCTAAAGCACATTATAGTATTACTTTGCAGCTCATAGCTTACTCATCTGTCTTTTTTAATTCATCACATTCTAGCCCACATCTTTTAAGTCCCATGTGTCAACAATGGAAGAAATCTGTTAATTGACAAATGAGTGTCACAAATGTGAATTGGTGCCTTTACATCAGAGGCAGGTAGTCTCTGTTGTTTTTTGTCGGCTCTATTATTGGCAAAAGCCAGTGTAAGACATCTGTCTTTGCCAGAATGAGAGATGACAGCCAAAGAAGGGCTGTCATTGTTTTAGTGCATGTTCATTCTGCTGAGATACTGTATAAAGATAAAATGTCAGTTAAAAGAATATGAAAAACTATCGGGAGGAAGTCCTTAAATTACTTGGGAAGGGGATCCGGGAATTGGTGCCAGAATTGAAATCCGAACGTTCCAGTTTGCATCTATCACATCAATTTAAAAATAATACTTTCTGAGTAACTAGGTCAGTTTATAAGGCATTTAGGAAGACGTTATGTTGTGTTGGCATAATTAGCTCATAAGATGGAAGGAAAAACATACCTTCATAGGATATGAGTTTATTACAAGTTCATTTTTCAAACATGTATAGAATTGTCTCAATAAAAATACGCTGTGTAGCATCTTTGGTGTTGATTTGCATCTGTTTTGAAATATTGAAATTGCTCCTTTCCAATTTCTTTTTCTGTTATAGTTCTATTTTAGATTGATGAATAACATAATGAAATAAAAAGCATAGCCAGCTGTGAGTTGATGAGACAATTAATAGGAAGAAAATTATTAACATAGTTGCAGAGTGTCTAGAGGGTGTACAGTATACAAAAGTTACTCCCAAATCACTAAACCCCTTTATTGCAATAAATGACTTTTTAATATCAAATAGCAAAAAAGAGATGAAGAAAATGCTTTAATGGAGAAGGTGGAAAGGGGGAATAGAATTGAAGTGTCATAAAAGGCTGCCATTTTTGGTCATATGAAAGATAGATCGGTAGATTTATCTTGAGCAATTCATACAGCCTTGTGCTGTAGGTGCGACAGGACACTCCCTGTGTAACTCCCTCCTTCCAAAAGGATCTGTCACTTGGTTCTAAATGTATTTGTCTGAACTTCAGGGGTTTTGAAGATTATGTTGACAAAAATATGGTGAAGGACTAACTCTTGGTGTGTAGAGAGGCTGGCTGAGTTGAAGTTTCAAGATGGATGTTTCTGCACAACAATTTATTAAAAGTCTTAATTTTAAAATTACTTGGGTTCTGCATTTGAAATAGAGCTGTCAATATAGTTAATCTTAGAAATTCTCAATTAGGATTCTACCTAATACAGCTAAAATTGTCATTGTTTCTTTTTTTTATTGTTTAGTATTTTTTGAACTTGCTTCTAGTGACTAGTTGAGCAGCAGAAAAGGTACCAAACTGATGCTCTTCCTCCCTCCCCACCATCAAATGTGGGGCTCTTAAATTTTGTTTTTGACAACTGTTTATCTCCAAGAGACCTTCTGTCTCTTTTACTTAGTCAATGGTTTATGTTCATTGTAAATTTAGTTTTAGTTATCCAGACCAGTAACAGAGTTAATATTTCTAATAGGTGCTACTAATTTTATGGGTCTTCTTTGTCTTAGGGTCTAAACAGCTAAGAATGAGTAGCATGCAGCTTCCTTATATTTTAACGGTTTGGATAGAAATATTGATGCTTTTTAAATAGATAAGAATACTAAGAGAGAAGGAGGTTTGTCTCTTGAAGGCCTACTTTTGGTTTTTTTAGAAAATAAATGTAATATTTTCAAATTTCTTTGAAATTCATTTTGCTAGGCAATATTTTAAAGTATTATAATCCATATAATTTAAGAAGTATACACGTATACAGGATTTGTGAGCTGTGGACAACTCTTAAGTTTTTAGTGAAAGCCTTGTTCTTCCAGTCTCAGCCTTCCTTGGTTCTAAGTAGATGTTTAAATTTCCAGTCAAAAGCCATGGTGGTAGTGGTGATACATCTTTTCAGGCAGTTTTCCAGCACGTCAGTTTCCTTTGAAAATGGAAAGACAACACTGCCTCCATTTTACAGATACCAAATATCAGTTGTGAGGAGACCTTTTTGATAAACCATACATGCCAAATATAATTATCAGCTCTTCATACCCACTTGCATAAACCACTTCTGAGTGTTTGGAGAAGTGATGGTTCTGGAGAAGTGACACCTGTTCACTTGTTGAATCTGTAGTGATTCTAGAGATAGTTTATTTTCGTGTGCCACTTGGCTGACTTTATGTTGTCTGATAGTAGGTTTATCAGCAAGGTGATGATATAGCAGAGACTAAAAAGAAAAGATGCATTATACACAGAAAAGAAATTTCTTTGCTCTCAGATAGATCAGGATTTTCTCATATTTGTTCCCTTGTGGTTGAATGGTATATAATTATAAAAATAGCAGTGGGAACAGCAAAAAAGATTGAGCCTGTATCTTCTAGTTTTGCCGAACTTCCTTCCTTTTCTAACTAAAAATTGAGATGATCAGTAAGGATGAGTATGAATATCAGTTCTGGTCTCTCTAAAAAAAGTGAATTAATTTCTTTGTGAAAATTCATATTCAGGAGATCCAGTTGGGGCTAGTTAAGTTACCATCCTGTTCCATACCCAGTGCTTACTGCCAGGAAGAGACTAGGGAAAACATTCAGCTTGTAAAATTCAGCTATGGGAGCATGTGTTTGTATGACAGTATTGTCACTGTTAAATTAACTCTAGGAGGGGAAGATACTGGAATTTAACTACAGAAACATTGTACGTGTGTGTGTGCATACCCTATTGGTGATTCCCCTCCCAGCTGCCAGCTGTCATAAAGAATCAGAAAGAGACAAAAATTTATTGGGTAGTATTTAGAAATATGTCAGTGGTAACGACTGGATCTCTGATTTCAATTATCGCCTCCTAAATTTAGAGTAATCTAGTGCATTTGTAGACCTGTTGAATGCACTTGACATCATGTTTAAAATATTTGAAACTGCACGGGTTTTTAATATCATACATTGCCTCCTTTCATTTTCCTACTCACATCTGGTGCATGGCAGCAGGCGTCCCATGTGACCTATAAAAACTTCAGTTGTGCTAGTATGAGTGTCTTTTACTTCTTCAGATAATATTTCATCAGAGGAGAAGAAAGTAGTCTGAGACCACAATTGCTTTAATGAAACACTGCTCTAAGATCTGTAATTCACTGTTTTTTCTCCCTTTCTAATCAGCGTGTAAACAGCATTTTAAACTATTGTGTTTTTTTTATTTTTTCATTGAAAATCCTTGGGATTTAGGCATCTTGGTTACTTGGGTGCTCTTAAAACTGTATTTTAATAATAAATTACCTATACAGTTGCTATTCTTCTGCAGAATGACTGGTGAAATTTCAGGTGGAATCTGTGATTGTACACCATTTGTATTGTTATATTAGCAGAGATTAATGCTTAAATCCAAATTACTGAGTTCTGCTTTGCTTACTTTGCAAATATTTTATGTGCTATTATTTTTGGGTTTCTGAGGGGAATTATTTTTTTAAAAATGTTTTCTAAGTGCTGGAATACTTTGGAGTGCTGCAAAATAATTTCTTGTCTTCGAATCTTGTACTCTTTCCACACCCATCATCCTCATACATATTTATTTAATTTATGTGCTGATGTTTGCAACTCTGAGCATGCCGTCTAACTATTGGAACAGTAGCTGTTGAAGTAATTTGTTTGGTAGCACTGAAGAGTACTAATCATCAGAGTTTTTAGTTTTTGTTTCCCTGTTTTTGTGAGTTTTTGTGTTCATGAACTTTTAAAGTTACATCCGCATCTGCATGCAACTAATCTAAGAAACAAAACAGTCTCATAGGCAGGTTACTTGAAGTAAATTCATTGTCCGTGTCTTCACAACTGCACAGACAAACTTGAATTTTTGAAGAATGAAGCATGTCCAACATGCTTATGCATACTAATTTTGCTTTGCTGTGGTTTCTCATGTCTGGGAGTGTATTTTTCAGTAGTGTTCTCTATGGCAGTTAGCAGGTTCTTTTCCTGCCTTATGCTTTCAGATATTCTTTGGATGACTTAAAAATCCTGAAGTTATTTTAAACTGAAATTATTAAAAAGCCTGAGCATGTTATCCCTGAAATACAAGACACAATAGCAGAAGCTTAGAAACATGCCTTCTGGGAAAGGAAACAAATCTTGAAGATTAAGTTTCACTAAAGTTGGATGTAGGCCTTCTGATGAAATGGGTAAGGATGTACAGTCTTATTGAGGATTTCTTACTTTCAGAATTGCTAGAAGTATCTTGGATGGTAAGTTACAGGAGTGATTTCCTCTGATGCTTATTTTCTGAGGATTTTGTTTGGTTTTGTTGTGAAAATTTTCTATGATTCCTTAGAAATTCTCCACGCCAAACATAGATGCAGATGGCATTCAGTAATTGCAAGGGTTCTCCTAGTGGCTTCATGATGTTATCAAAGTTACCATCAAAAAGGAGCAATGTTTATTACTCCGATTAAATAAAGCTTTTCTGGTGGAAGCCTAAAACTCATAATTGATCACAAGTCACAGAAAATGCCTATCTAACCTTTTTACAACCAACCTACATATAAGCTATATTTATCTTCCTTTCATAGAGATAAGTTTTTCTCAACAGAGAATCCATTTAATGTGAGCTCTATGTTGTTTTTATTTTCCTTAGATGTTTGAAAAATGAAACCTAAGGTCTGAGAAGTCTTCAACGTATAAACTTTGATCATAAATTAAGAACAGTCTAAGTTCTGAATAGCTCGCAGAGCTTGCTTTGAACTGTTATGTATTTCTTTAGTAGTTTGGGACCTCCTGGTGAGTAGGTTCTTTTCTGGGCCATCAGTTCCAACAGGTTTTTTTGCTCCTACCAGAATGCTGTGATTTTGGAAGTATGCAGGGTGGGCATTTCAGTTGTTTGTTTTGATGTGTTCTAGTGATAGTATATTGGATTGGAGATATCAGGAACTTACCTGCTGCTCCCCTTTGCTAACCTTTCTGATTGCTCTGTATTCAGTTCTTCTCAAATCACTTCTGTGCTGCCTGACTTCTACCTTGGATGACCCAGTGATGGACAGATCTGCTGGCTTCCACTTTATTCCCACAAATTCTTCTATTCTGTGTGACTGCAAAAATGTTTCTTCTGCTTCCAGGTATCTTATCTCACATGATGGTGCCTGCCAACTATGTGTTTCTACAACACCTAAGTGTACTTTTGGCTTTTCTTTAGGTCAGTAGGACAATTATTGCTTTCAGCACATTAAGGTGGAATTTCACAAATGTGTTACTCTTTTTTGTGTGTCCATTGTAGGTGATGCATCTGTTGTCTACTTGCTGTGTGTAAGAGTGTATACGTACTTGAAGACTTAAGAGGGGGAAAAAATCATATTGCTTTTCTCCTTGCTAAAACTGATAGATCCAATATAATAAAAGTGCATGTTTTGGTCATGAATTTTAAACTAGGAGGCTCAGGAATTATATTGCATAAGCAGAAAAATAAAATATGTTTTATATATATGTAGGTAATGGTATTTACTGTAACTTATAAGCCCTATGAGTAATAAAAGTTTTGAAGTGTATTAAACTTAATTCTTGTGTTAAGGGCTTTGTCTTAATTTTTGTTATTTCTCATGAATGCTTCATCAACCATCGTAGTCCTGTAAATTGATTTCTGTGTAGTAATCAGAAGTCATGGTGGAGAACTATAATCAGAATAAAAACAAGTTTATATGTTGTGGACAAATCACAATTACTTGACTTGAAGAAGCGAAAAGCTTTACACAATCTCATAAAAGACAAAAGAAGCCACAAAAGTAGACAAGTGTGAATGCTTACCTCTATTATTAATAAGTGGTTTACTTTTAGTTCATGACTTCTGTCACACAGAGCTATCTTTTTGTTGAATGGTCTGAATGTCCTTCTGACATAGATGACATTAATTCTTGTTTTAAATGTGAACAAGTAATTGCAACAAAGGAAGTTCATGTTGGAAAGAGAAAAAGGGGTTTATATTGATAGTGGCTTTGCATTTTGATAACCTTTTGTGGTACTTTCTCATTGCATGACTCCTACAGGAGGATTGTGCTGCATTATGTGAAGACAAATGTCTTGGGAGCAAAAAAGCCCTTTTCTGCCAAAATTGGAAGATGCTTCTTGCTCTTTTATTTTTTAAAGTTATTATTATTTTACAATTTTTTCCTGCCCCCTCTCCTTCAGACCAGTCCAAGAAAACTGACACTGACAGAAGATGAAAATACTACTTATGATGAAATAATGTATTATCAAGCAAATCTGTTTTATGAAAGATTGTTTTTTATGGTGTTGCAATAAAGAATCAGTGAATCATTCTGGAAGGAATATTGGTTCAGATTCTTCTTCCGTTTATGACCAGTGCCCCACCCCTGCTTTTCCTTTTCTACTTTTTCTATCTTTGAGGGGGTCTTAATATTGATGCTAGGTACATATGAACATTAAATTATCTTCAGTCCTTAAACATAGTTGTTTCATGTGGATTGATACTATGCAAGAATAATCTCTGCCATGAGACTGGAGGCCGTACCCAGCTCTAGCAGCATTAGTCCTCCTTTACTGGCTCACACAACATTTCATTGCAAATTTCATTTGGAGGTAGTAAGTGTCCTTTGCAGAAGCATCTACGTATGGAAGTTGTTTTCAAACAGGTATCCATTTATAGGTATCTGACTAAAGTTAAACTGAACTTTGGCTATCAAATGCTGTAGATAAGATCAGTCACAGGATTTTTGGGGATGATGATGTCTTCATCAGCAAAGAGAAAACAGATGAATAAAATACAGATAATGTTCCAACATTGAATCAGTTAAAAATAAATCTGACTGGTAAAGATTATGCTTGTTTTACATATAATGCTAGTCAGTAAGGCTAAAAAGGAGTTGAGGTTAATTATGTGGCTGGCTTGAAAGAGGTGATGACTCAATGTAAGTCAGACTGTGACTTGAACAAAATTCTCAGACCAAAAGCCACCTTCTTGGCTGAGACACTGGGGGAGCTGGGAGACCAAGCATCTGTTGGCTGCTGAGGGTACAAATGATTCCAGAGGGATGTCACACAAACCTTATGAAAGCCTTTACCTTTGAAATTAGGTAAAAGTAAGGAAATAGAAAATACACAGGAACAATTGTGGAGAGGTCGAAATTGGCACTTAATAAATGTTGCTTGATCTTTCCATGGTTGATAATATAGGCAACTGCACTCTACCTAGTGTCTGAGGACCCAGTGCAACCTTTTTGCTAGAAGAAAGCTAGCATAGATTTAAATGGCTATTTCTACAACACATCGGTGCTGAAAAACCCCAAACCAATGATACAACTAAATTCAAGCTGATTTTGATGACTGTATTCAGTCATCAACAACCCCTTGTTTTTTGATTTTCTCCCCCTGTTGTGTGTGTAGATTTGACCTTTGATATAAAGTAGGTATTTAAACTTTTTTGTTATTGTATACCCTTCTGAATATACTGTGTATGCATTTGCCTTTCCAGCTAATGCTGCTTTGTGGAGGAGGGGCAGGGCATGTAATGGTGCACAACCTTTTCAGAAAGTAGTTTGAGACTTGGGATTT
>WEKX01004434.1:18800-41484 GCA_013390025.1 Pitta sordida | reverse complement strand
ATTTAAGGGTTTAAATGTGCTGATTGGAGTGTCTAGCAGCCTAACCTGAGGCAAAAGGTCTCTTGTTCAGTCTTTTTGACTGATGTAGAGTGGCCCATTGTTAATAATTTAGTTTTGAAACCTGCTAAATGAAAAATAGGAAACTCAAAGCATCAGTTCTACTGTTGATCTTCCCTGGAAAATGTGAACTCGTAGTTTGATGTATGTTTCCGTTCTTTACACACTTGACTATTCTCTAATGTAGCCACTGCATCTGAATTTTTTTCTTAATGAGTAATGTTTTTATATCTACAGAACACATAGCTTGCCCTGCAGGACCTGATGTTCACTTTTAGTCTGCTCTATTTGTGTAGTAAATAAAAAATGAGTAACACTGCCATTAGCCATTTTATATGCATTACTCCTGACCATGCTTGTGAGTAATCTGCTAGAGAGTGTGCGTGTCTTCAGTCTGTAGCAAGATGGGGCCTGTAATAATTTCATCTTTTAAGTTAACATAAAATGGATGGCAACAGATGGAACCTTTGTTTAAACAAGGATTTTGATGGTTGTGTAAAACAGTGTGCTATAGGTTTAATCCCTGTCAGATGAAAGTGTGTGGTACTTCAATGTCCCATTTTAGTGGGTATAAAAGAGACGAAATGCAGGATGGATCATCTCCAGATTATCTCTTGGAGTTTTAAAGCTTATTTCCTTTAATAAAGGATCAATATTTTGCATTTTAGAAATTCAGAGGCAATTTTGTCAAAAATGTGTGGGGCAAATGTTTCTTGTATAGCTTGAATGATTGTTCAGTGAGGAAGATTGTTTTCTTAGCAAAGCATGACATCAGATGAGCACACAAAAATTTTGAAAAGTTATTTTCATTCTCTGAAAATAGGTACATTTTCTGAAATAATGTGTAGCTTTTATAGATTTTACAGGTAAAGTAAATTTTATTTACCTTCTGAAGGTAAATAATTATCTGTGTAGTCAGTAGCTTGCTAAAGAACATTTTTATTTTTTTAAGAGAATGTGCATATTAGAGAGTTGAACAGGTGCTGTAAGATGTATGGCTTATTCGAAGTTCTAAGAGCACAGAAGCAGTAGTGAGGAAACAACCCGGTTTTTATTGATTGTTATGTTACTACTTTTTAAAACTTGTCTGGGTTGACTTTCTGTGTTGTTTTTCCTTATGATATTTCCTACTAAGTATGAGGATATATCCTCCATAGAACCTTGATACTTTATAAACTATTTAAAGTAATATAGATTCTTTAGAAATGAATCTAATTATTCAACTGCACCTCTTAGTACCCAACCTATATGTGGGATGTGTATTTAGGATAACCCTGAAGGTCTGATTTTAAGTACTTATGTTCTAGACCCATGTTGGGAAAAAAAATGCTACTGAGGATCAAAGTGGGTTTTAAACTCTTAAGCGTTTACTGTATCTTTGGAAATAGAATGAAACTTGGTAGCAGCTATTATCTTGCTTACAATTTGTGTTCACTAAAACAAAGATTTATAAAAATGAGCATTTAGAAGCTTTTTAAACTTCCCTAGATCATATTGGTGTAGTATACCTGTACTGCCTGAAATTGGTGCTCAGACAGAATAGAAGGGAGGAATAATTGGGCAATCCCTGTGACTCCAGAAATCTCTGGTTTTGTACCTTTTGAAAGAGGGCGTTTTCCTTTTTAATTGCTTCAGAAGTATTACTGCCTGTCCCTGTTTCTTTAGTCTGATTATCAGAGCTCTATTTAGATTTTTGTTAATGTCCACTCCTGTTGGTTTTATTCCTTCTGCTGCTTATATGCTTTCTACCTCTCCTTAAAATATTCTTTAAAAAATGAATTATTCTAAATATAAATAGATACCATTTCTATGTCAGTGTACTAGGCTTTAATAATGATTGTGTTTGTGGTTTGGTAGGGGGAATAGAAGAGAAGGGCACATATATTTCTTCACAATTGAAGAAGATAATGATGTTGTTTTAGGTAAGTTAGGTCATCACATTAGCTATTTTAATGCTCATCAAAAAAATAGAAATCGACCCTATTAGTTCATTTGTTTTTGGTAAATTGAGATGCCTCAGGCACGTTTGTGCTGCTTCTATGACATGGGAAGCAGTCAGCTTCATTAACATCTAGGCTGACGAGGGCAAAAAACATATCGGGTTCCTTCAGTCTTGTCTTCCTATGCGGTCTTCTGGGAGAAGGATTCACAATGTCTACATAAGGAACTTATTGTAAGTGGCTTCAATACTTCCTATTGATTAAAATTACTGGTGACACAAAAAAATCTGTTGAAATGAAGAAGTCAAATGTCTAAGGAACCATGAAGTATCAAGATACCAATTTTTATCCCAGTGATGTTTTATGATTGTTACTTCCATGTATTGCTGTTTGTGCTGTGCTTACAGACCAAGGAAGAAACTTTCTCTACAGTGTACAAAATTTGTAATCTAGGTGGGACTTGCAATTTCAGTTCTCTCAGACTGAAGCATGGAATCCTGTTCAAGTATACAACAAGCTCTGCATCTCTTCCAGTTTTTAAGTTTTTTTGTCATTCCTGTCAGTGAAAGAGAAAAGAATATTGGAGGCTGGAAAGGGCCTTATCTGACTGTTCCTTAAAGATAGATCCTAAAATCTGGTTGCAAAATCTGGTCATTATTTCAGCTGCTGCTTTTTTCTCTTTCTTTCTTTTCTATCTTCCTTTTCTCTAAGAGGATTAACCTGAAACTCAATATGAGCCAGCAGTGTGCCCAGGTGGCTAAGAAGGCCAATGGCATCCTGGCCTGCATCCAGAACAGTGTGGTCAGTCGGTCCAGGGAGGTTGTCCTCCCCCTGTACACAGCGCTGGTCAGACCCCATCTTGAANTGAGTATAATACTTCTGAATGTTATGGGAGGTGGTTCTCTATCCGTTTGAAAACAAGGCTTTTTGAGAAGTAGTGATATAGCTATTACCTGACATTCAGGCTGACCATGTATCTCGTAAGTGTTCTCTTTTCATAGAGCCTAAAAAGACCTTCTTGAACATGAATTGTACTTCATTGATAGACCCTTTATTTTGGTACTATCTCTTATTACCATAGTCCCTATTTTTTGTTATATGTATTATTTTTTACCAATTGACTATCTCAGAAAAAATAATGTGATGGGTGAGTGAGCCCAGCCAATCAAGTGAAAACTTATCCCTGCCCCGCCCTGTATTCATATATACTCACCAAAGGGATGAATAAGAAAATATGGATCTTGGATACATTACTTAACCTCTCTTTGCCCTACACTTGCATTTATAAAATAGACACTAAAAGAGAGACTGAAACCACAACAAATACTAAAGCTTAATGCATGTTGGTAATGGCAAATAGCAAATCACTTATTATTGCCAAATACACTACAGAAATACCTTGTTAATGTTATGTGAATTATGTCATTGTATGGTCAAGAATAGAATCAAATGTGTTTTTACTTGTGCTGCAGAATTTCTAGTTTGGCATAGTGATCTTACATCATGGTAAAGTTGTTAGGGATAACATTGCCAAAATATTTTCTTATTAATCAAAGACAAAAATATTTCTGGTCAAAGAATACACAGCATGTTGTCTACTTGCTGCATAGAGTTAAATTTCTTTTCCGATGCCCCAAGTAAATTGCAAATTAACACTAATAAATCACATTGCAGCAGTTGGTAAGAGTATATTAATAATTAAATAGTTCTTTTCAGCTGCCCCTCCTCCCTTCTTTTTTATGTGGTGATTTTCTAGACTCAAAATCAGCGTGTCTCATGCAGGCTACCTATAATATATAGTTGTTTCGAATCAGCTTTACTTACTGAGCTTTTTCTAGTAATGGAGCTCTGTCAGCAAAAAACATATGCACCAGCAAATGATGAACGATGGACTTGTGTCAAATGGAAGCTTGAAAGGTGCTTCTGTCGTTAGATGGATTAGTCTGAACCAGGAGTTCAAAACTCCTCAAGTGTAATTGTTTCAGAGAAAAGGTATCCCTGGATTGATAGGAGAGGCTAAGTATTGAGAGTTGGAGGAAGAACTGCTTTATCAGATGCAAGTGAGGGGTTACTAATGCATGAGAAGGATAGGCTTTGCTGTTACAATATTACTGGCTTGATATTTTTGTGTTTTCTTTTTTTTAATGTGAAATTTGTAAATATTTTAATTTATGTCTGTTAAAGATACAGATATTTTTGAGATGTTTTTCTTACAAAATTAGCAAGCTTCGTTCCAGTTATTTGTATGGCTATTTGTAACAGGGATTTCAGAATAATACATTTTTCATACACTTTCTAAAAATGTTAGTTCTTGTTTCACTATTCATTGTGTTAACTATGAAACCACTTTAATCTGCTATAGTTATTCTATCGTTACAAATTATTAAGATAGTTAGGGATTACTCTTTAAATGCAAAAAATCATGTGTAAACTGTCTGTAAATTGTAATTTTATATGCATAATGTTCTAATATTGTAGTTCATTAAATATATTGTGTTCTTGTGTTGTTAATGTGTAAATCTCACTGGAAGAAAAAATTTGAAGGAGAAGGAATTTATATTAGGAATTAAACTTTTGAATTTTTTTTTGTCTATCATTCTGTTGGTGCTTTAAATGGGTGTGCCATAAGAGTGTTCAACAAAAGAATGGCTGTAAGCAGGGAGGCTTTCACTGCTTCTCAGTCTTTCCGTTGTGCCATTTTTTCCTTCTCTTCTGCTCCTTTGCAATTGTTAGCCTTCATGTGAGCTGAAAGGTACTTCAAAACACTGGAAGAAAATAGTCTGAAAGCTTCATGCGCATTTGCTTCGCGGTAAAGAGAAGGGAAGAAGTTGAAGACTTTTTCCACTGACAGGTGTTTGTGTGTCAGAGCAATGAATGCTTTTGATGGCAAAGCCACTTGCTTTTCTTCATTGTACTCTTCTTTCTAAATATTAAAAAAAAAGACAAATTCTGACAACAAAAACAAAAATTCTCAGACTGTATAATAGAAAGCTTGTTTTATTTATTTATATTTTATAAAAGAAGATATTTAAATTATTTCAATGGCTATTCACTTTCTTTCAGTGTGGGTAAAAGAGACTGCAGTTGAGCAGTGCCTGAGAAAGGTGAAAGTACTTGTGAATTGTATTCCTCATTATGGTACAAAAATATTGTCATCAATTAATTGATGCAAAATTTCATTGTACTATTACAGATTGCAGACTCTCCTTTAAATTAATATAAAAAGAATCCCATTTTATACAGCATGAAACTATTCTAAATCACTAGTTTTATAAAAAAATTGTTTTCACATTTTAAAATCCTATTGTGTTAGTTTATTAGCATGGCACATATCAGTCTTAGTTTATAATCCAACTGAAGACAGTAATTGAAGATTATTTTGCAGGTGCTAAATTTTCTGATCTTTGGTTGTTTTCATATGTTAAGTCATGCAGTGCAACTGCACGTATGAAATTGTATATGCATTAACAGCAGACTCAAATGGACCATGTGGAAGAGATTAAAAACATGAGTTGGGAAAAATGAAATGTAAAAATATATGCATATATTTGTATTTTGAATGAAAATATCAGTATTTAATATAAAAATGTTAATAAATAAATACCTAGTTTGGTTGTGATTAAGTTAATTTTTTTTTTCTGTGAAGACTGGAAGCAGTCAGAATGATGGTTAAAAATGGTGCTAAAGTGAAGTCTAAACTTATGTAGCAAAATAATTGACAGAAGTGCTGGGTAATTCATCCTTGCAGGGAAGAGGAATATGTAAATGCTATGTAAATTGTGCAGCAGACTGAAACTGACCTAGCAGCATAAATGGTTTTAGGAATAGTACGGATCAAGCCACAATGGGCAGAAAAAGCAAATGTTTAAGCATAGAAAATTGGCTACTTGGAGTGTGAAGTGAGCAGAAAGCAGGTTTAATCCAAACTAGTTGTCCTTTTTTACCTGAAAGCTATTTCAATATATATGATCCAAATTGCAGTATCTAACTTTTGTGGATTACTTTGAAAAATACTGTCACATTATCTCTGATGGGCAAGTGAAGTATTATTTCAGAATTTCTGGGAATTTTCACTTTTTAATAGAATATATCTAGAGGGTTATTTAATAATACCTTTCCTTCCAAACCTGGTAAAAGTATTCTTAAGATTAGGCTTTTGCTATATTTATCTTTTTATTGGTGTCCCTTACTGCACAAGAACTCACTAATACAGTAGTTCTTTTGAAAGGGATTGCCAAGTAATGTGAGTGACTGCCTTATTACCATTGACTCCTAAAATAACTAGACTTCTGGAAGTATCAGCATAAAATATTGTGCCTTTTAGGTCCTGCAAGTGCAGATGCGTGAGGAAAGTGCTCCAACAGGGAGTCACCCAATGGGGAAGGGAGCAGGTGTTTCCCAACATGGCCTCGTTGAGCCCAGGGCTGCACTAGCAGGCACATCTCTCCTAGTGTAGTGCAGGAAGCTTACGTGTCAGGCTCAGCCATCCTGCACACCTGTCACAGGGGCCCTGTAACAGGTGTGTGCTACAAATACTGTGTGAGAGTTGCAGCTGGGGAGAATTAGGGAAAGAGCAGAGTCATTTGACACTTTAGAAAGCGTTTGATCCCCAGCAGGCCGGTAGAAGAGTTTAAGAAGACAAGTTAGGTATCAGATGAGAATGCTTGGACTGACTCCACAGAACCTCTTATCATAAGGAAGGTGAGTTTTGCATCTTGGCTGAAGCTGCTGTATGGTTTCTGGCCCTTGTGCTTTTCCTTGTTCTTCACCCCAAGAGCTTGACCCAAATCTCTTGTAGAAAAAACACAACCATAGGAAGGTGCAAAGAGGATTCTCCTCTGTATTACATGGCATAATTGCATAAAAGTTTGAGTTTTAACAAGTGTGCAATACTGAGGTGATGTGTAAATATTAATTTTGACCAGGCTTCAGTGTTGGCCCTATTGCTGTATATTTTCAATTGCCACCTATATAGCAGTGATATACATATAAAACCAGGAGTGCTGCTTGGAATCTAAGGTAGCCCAACAACAGGAGTTCTGGGGTGGGGGGAAAAGGGGACGAGCTGAGTGGCCCAAGTGTTACAGAAGCCTTCAGGGATTAGTAAAAACCCTTGTCAGTGAGAGGAGAGATTTTAGCCTGAACTGTCCTTAGTGCTCCCTTAAAAAGTAATAAAAAAAAGAAAGTGTGACATCAAGTCCTGAAATCACATCGCCTTTGTCTCATGTGAAAGTGTACTTTGCACTATTTCAAATCTTTTTACAAGTGGACTGTTTTCCACCCTCCCCCATAGCTTCCTCTTGATGTTAAAGCTATAAACCAGTGATATGCCTGAGTAGAACTAGTCACAGATGCTCTGCCAGCATGTGACTGGTGTGCCTAAGCTTTATCATTCCTGCTAACTGACCCTTTCACTAAAAGTTTAATAGGGGATAAATTCACATGTGAATTCATAATCCCCTCAGTTGTGCCAGAAGGATTCCTTAACAAGCAGGCAACAAAGACAATCTTATACAGCTAGATTTTTTATTCCTCCTCCTTTTTGTTTCTAAACTTATTGGGTAGACAACTTCAAGGATGTGTCTTTAACTGTCATCCCAATATTTATGTGTGTATAACCTAAACAAACAAAGGCAATATAGTCAATGTGGTTTTCAGAGCTACTCTATGCATGGAATTGAAAACATTCTTGAGCTTTTAAGTACAATAGGTGGAAATACTTTATCCTTCCAAATATTTATTATTTAATATTTCTTTTTGTTCACTGAAATTATGCTTTCCAAGTATGTATCTCTTGAAACTTAAATGAAATGTTTATTGTGCCATACTAGTTCATAGGGACACTTTGGTTATTTCAGAATTCTGTATATTGTTTGCTATTCTTACCTAGAGAAGCCTCTAAATGCAGGTATTGTGAATATTTTTAGTATAAAACACTTTTAATCATGTTGCTTACTGTTATTTTGATTTTGAAAAAAAGAAATTTTCTCCATGTTCTGTTGAAGTGCCTTTCAAGTGGTGATATCATCACTTTAATACATTTAAAAGCTTCAGGGTTTCTACATTTATTGAGCAATGCTCATGGAAAGAATATAATGGATGTCTGGAGGCTTTCTACCTTTATAAAAAGGACACTGCTTTTTGTGGCCTCTGTGAAATAATGCATAATTTTAAAAAAACTTATATTTCTGGCATGGAAAATAAGGAAATATGCATCATCTTGGTTTTCTTTACTTGGGGTGTGCTAGCCTGAATGAAATGTCTTCTAAATCTCTTATTCCAGAGCCCCAACTTTTTGTAATTTCACTGCATGTACAGCTAAAGTTGCTAGATACATTTCCTCTGGCTAAATCCTTCTTCACCTATCAGTCGGCGACTACTTCTAAGGATATATTTTTTTGCTGTGAGACCTGTCACATTCTAGAGGTCTCTGTAACTTTAGAACTTGGCATTTCCTCAGTGGAACCAGTAAAAGGTGAATTTGTTTTGTTAAACTTTAACAGGAGAAGAATGCCGATGTCTTTGGCAGGAAGATATCCAGTGTGAGTATACAATCCTAAGGGAAGGGGGAATGTGTATGTGGTGGGGGCAGAGGAGTGTAAGCCAGTTTTTGGGATCACGAAAGTCAGCTGCATGGAGTCTTGGAAGATAGTAGTGAAGTGTTGCTCACAGTGTCTAGTTCTGACTACTCATGAGTTTTATTTTTGTTTGCTTTTTGGGTTTTTTTGTTTTACTAATTTGGGACATTGTGCACTGAAATGTTTTGACTGCTGAAACACAATAGATGTGTTATCATTCAAGAATTCGGGAACTAACTTCTTTTCTCTTTCCCCTCTGCTTTTTCTTCCCCTCACCTCAAGTTACTGTTTTATGGACTGAGGATAAATAAAAGAGTTTTCCCCTTTGTAATCTTTCAGAGTTGCAACATAACATCATTAATTTGGAAGAAGCTTTTGTGATGATGGCTCTGAGGTCTGAAAACAAATTTGTCATATTTGGGAAACTGATACTAGAATATTTTGGTGTCTACTATTAATGTCTTTGAGCACCTGGATGTTTGCAGCACATGTTATCCAGCCTGAAAGAGCTTTAGATTCAGACAGTTGTACTAACAGCCAAATACTGGATGAAGATGGTAAATAGAAGGCTGAGGTGGAAGGTATAACACAGTATCACAGTTTAGATAAAACTGGAAAGGACCTTGAAGGTCGTTTAGTCCAACCTATAATCCAGCTAACCTACCCTCTACATCTAGATCATATCACTCAGCAAACAAAGCAAGGTTGTTCTGTGTTTGTTTTCTTTTTAAATTTTAATATTTTTTTTTTAGTTGTGTGACTAAGTGTTTATAATCCTTTGGTATCTGGGATCAAGTGAGGGTTTCCTCTCAATTTACAACTGAAGCTTTAGAAAATAGAGACAGCCCTGGAACACTTTTGACTTCAATTCCAAACTGCTCCATTCTCTTTGTTGCTTAGGAAAAATTAACACCAGATAAGAAAGCTGCATGCCCTAAAATACTGCCTTTTAGTTGACTGAAGAACACTTGCTTCAGAAAAGCAGCCTTGACAAACTTGGAATTTGGACCTCTTTGCAGATCAGAATTAGGCAGCAAAAAAGCCTGCAGTGTCCTGGCAGTTACTGAAAAAACGGTGAAGTATTTGTGCTGCTAAAACTTGATTTTGATCCTATACACTCTTTGATCTCAAAATATTTACTCAGTTTTGTGGCTGGTACAGAGTTATTAAATGCTGCTGTTTTGGCAGCATTTTTCTTTTTATTTAGTACAGTAAATAGAACAATATGTAGGTATACCTTGCTTTAAAGGTATGATTTACATTCTGAGATATTAAATTATATGTGGGCTTTCAGTATAAGAGTAATAAAGGCAGTTTGGGTGATCATTTATGAAAGTGATTGTTACAATAGTAGTTTATACAGTCTTCTTAAATGGTAAGAATTTCTAATTCTGTGTAAGACTTCAGTGCAAACTGTACTGTAGTATCTTAAACTGCTTGGAAGAGATGATTAAAGTCTTCCTGAAGAAATTAATACCACTCTATTTTTCATAGTATCATAGAAGTCCAGAGTGACTTGCATTGATGGGCATGAGAGTTATCAGTCCTACAAACACCATTGAAACTCTAGACTTTAGAAAAAGTTAATTAATAATTCATTTCCTAAATCAAAGATGAATATTCTTCCAGGAATATGTGGGGAAAAAAAATCATCTGTCTTTTCCCACTCTGAAGTCAGATGCAGTTACTGTTTGGGTGTTTAAAATGGTCCTGGAGTAGTTTCCCCACTGGGGAATGGGTCTGGATTGTCAAATTGTTAAAGCAGCGTTCCAACAATGATAGGCATAGAGATGTGAATACAGAGGACTATTTTGCACTCAAATTTTGCTGCATGAACTTGTCAAGTAATGTCATCTACAGACTCCCCTTTCTGCTGAGTTCCAAGTGAGTACCCTTGTATCATGAGTTAGGGTTGGCACAATTCTTACTGGCCTGTTTGTGGGTTGGTTTGTTTGTTTGTTTTTAAAAACCACCTGTCCCAACAAATGTCCCTGGGATTGGTTGGAGGAGACAATCCAGTATCTCAGTGC
This sequence comes from Pitta sordida, assembly GCA_013390025.1. Lineage (NCBI taxonomy): Eukaryota > Metazoa > Chordata > Aves > Passeriformes > Pittidae > Pitta > Pitta sordida. The sequence goes on along the minus strand of WEKX01004434.1, from coordinate 30,879 downwards.
TCCCCAAACACTTTGTAGCCTGGAGTTTGGGTGCTGTAATTGTGCATAAATGGATGAGAGTAGTTGAGAAATCACATCACCTGGAAGGAAAGTCTTGGTATTCTCTAGGACTAGGAGTTACGGGATCTGGTTTGAATCTGTAAACACTGTAGGATGTAGGTGATAAACTTTCACCACGTGTTGTTTCAGCAGGCTATCCTTCTGCCTTCCTGTGTTCTGCTGGAACTGCTGCTGTTCGTTTTCCCTTGGGTATACCAGACATAACTGAGACTGCATCTATGTTAGTGGTTTTGTTTGGAGCAGCAGTGAAATTTTAAAAGCACACCTGCCAGATATCCCTGCTTGCTAATCACTGATTTGTTCCACAAAGCAATTTAGGCACCTATGGGCTAGGTGCCTAAACTCTTTCTGGTTAAAACGAGACTAAACTGAAAGCTATATTCTAGGTTTGCAGAGAGCAAGCTCCTGTGAAGATGTAATGATCGAGGCCTTTGAACATCTTCACACCATGTGGATAGTGGCCCTGATACTCTCACCACTCTTTTTTAGGAGATGATTCAGTGGGAGATGAATAAAGGAAGATTAATGTTGACAGATTGTTGGAAATGTAAAGATAATAATATCCTTCTCTTTCTGACAGCTAAGTTGTATTTAGACAAGAATTGCTTTGCTACTCTACTGGGCAGCACATCCCAGCTAGTTGTTCAATAATTGCTACAAGTATGCATATATCAGTATATATTCTCAGCCCTAGTGAGGCCAGATCAGGAGTACTGTGCTCAGGCCTGGGCTCCTCAGTACAAGAAAGACAAAGAGCTACTGGAGATGGTCCAGTGGAGGCCACAAAGATGATGAGAGGTCTGGAGCGTATCTCTTATGATTAGAGACTGCAGGAGCTGGCTTGTTCAGTCTAGAGAAAAGAGTGAGAGGGGATCTTACCAATACATACAAATATCTCAAACCAAACTCTTTTCAGTGATGCCCAGGAACAAGATGGGGAATAATGGCCATAAACTAAAACACAACAAGTTCCATGTCAACATGAGGATGAGCTTCTTTACATTGAGACTGGCAGGGCACTGGAAGAGGCTGCCCAGGGAGGCAGTAGTGCCTCCTATGCCAGAGGATCTTGCGAGTTTTTTAACTAACAGTCGCTTCATCTGTACTCAATTCATCTACCTCTGAAAAGCAACAAACCAATTTAAAATTCAAAACAACCAGCTAGAAAAGAAACCGAATTAAGTTAACTTCATCTTCTCAAGCTTTCTCCTTCAGTGATGAAATGGATTGCAGTTTGTACAAAACTACAAGAACATTCTTTCAAAATGTAAATATCTTTGTCATTGCCATCTGTGTGTTTTAGGGTGTGTTAAAACTCTTCTTTTGCACTATGTCATGGGCTTTTTATAGGCCGTGTGTTTCTCTGGGTGTATGGCACATTGCCAAGGGCTAACTATGTTGCCAGTAAAAGAGTGCTTTGCAGAACTTCTGTGGAAATCACACTTCCACTCTTTTATTCCAAATAGTTTTTTGTTATTTGGCCTCCTTTTTTTATGCTTTCAGTGTAGGTAGTTCATACTATTTACTCAACAAAACAACAAAAATATAATCTGATACCCTAATTCTGATAATGGGTAATAGCACTCATGGTATACATTTCCTTTGTCAAGAGACAAAGCTTTCTGAAGAATTCTGTTTCATGCTATTAATATTAAATTTAATTGGTATATAATGAACTTTTAACATGAATTGTTATAGAATAGTATTTGCCTTTTTTCCCGTTGCTTCTATATAAACCTTTTGCAGTGGCAGTATATTAGAAGTAGCTTTGTAGTTTAAAGGATCACTTTTTACTGAGTTGTCAATACTGATCTAAAAACACTGCCCAAATCATGCAAAGCTATATTCTTCAGTAATATAGTTGCTTTTGATATTTAAGATTGTACTTTTAAACTATTCTGGTTCTAGGTCTGCAAATTAATTTGTAAGGGATGTGAAGGGACAACGAAGAGACAATGAAGTGACTGTGGTATGGAGTTAAACCATGCAACATTTGATGTATATTTTTTGATATACCTACTGGTGTGCTAGTCCTCAGGAAAAATGTAAACTAATTAAACTTATGAAGGTAGTTTTATTGGCTGAGCTGCCAGTGGAACAGAACAGAAGTATTCTTGCTACTCTTGGAGATGCTACTTTTTTATTTGTTGAATTTTTCTGTGTCTTTGATAGTGAAACAATTAGGAAGAGTTTATGCTGAGAAGATATATTCATTGTGCAACTTGTGTCTAACTTGTTTTTCTTTGATGTTATAATATAACTTTTCTAATACCATTGTGGTCTTCTATAATTGTTTGAGTGTCTGGTATGCATTACTTCTATCCATTTTAATGAAATATTACACTTATTAACTATGACTACTGGTTTATAGTGGCTGTAATCCTTGAATGTTGTCTGTTATTGTCGTTTAGGACCACTTTGTTAGAGCATTAGCCACCTTCTGGTTTGCATCAAGGTGGTTGTCTAATGGATCATTAACTGCTAGTGAGGCCTGGGTCCTTGGGGACTTGCTGGGTACAGCAGTTGTGGTATGAGAAGTAAAGCCCACAGAACAAGCAATCTGAATATAGTGAACCCTGTTGCAGTGTGAAATGAAATCGCTTCATCTTCATAATATCTTGGGTTTTGCTATAACACTTTGCTGCTACAAGTGCTGTGTTTCATGTGCTGTGAACAGGCAGGTGATGAAGTGGACAGTCCTGAAGCAAATGCAGCTGTTCTCTCCTCTGTTTAGGATACTGGTCTTAGTACTACTTTTTGGTAGCTATTCATCTACTTCCAGAGAGAGTTGTTCTTGTTCTCCTCACTGACTTTGAAGACAAGAGTAACAATTATTGGTGGGGTTTATGTGTTTTGTTCCCCTACCTTGTTCTGCTGTGGACACTTTCTCTCAGCTTTCCTCAAAATAAATGCATAGAACTAGTACAAGCTGAAGAACAGCTGATGAAAGAAACTTCTGGGGAAGGAGCGTTCATGTCTGTGTATGTTTTTGGGTAACTGCACTTTTCTGAGGCCTCCTTCCTGTGTTCCTGACCTTCTCATAATATATTTATGCATTTTAACTTCCCTTTGTTGGAGAGGCTTCTGTGGTTAGATCAGCCTTGCTCCTCAGCCTCAGTATGATAGTTTGGGGCAACAAAATGATTTCTGGCTAGGTTTCAAATTAAGAATATCCTTTTTGGTCAATTAGGACTTCTACTTGAGCTCTTTAAAGGTTGGTGAGTTGTGATGCCATATATGTATCTGAGTGTTCAGTTCTCTGGAGATAGCTAAATATTTCTCTTCAGTCTTATTTATGAGATTGTGTGTCTTTTGTGTGTCTCTGCTAGATGACAGTTCTAGATGTCTTTACCTGTGTTTTAAAATTCAGCTGAGAGACTTCTACTGTGGCTCTGACCTTACTGAAATTCTTGTGTCAGCCAATACATAGTAAATGCCACAGTTAAGGATAAGAGTGATTTTTACCACAAATTGCTGCCATGGTTTATCAAGTATCAGCACTTTTACTGAAGTTAGGATTTAATTTAGCTGTCTTTTAATTAATAGAGAATAACAAGTACTGAAAAACACTGCTTCAGTCCCTCAAAATATGAGTGTGGACTGTGAAATAGTAATTACAGTTGAATCTTTCTTGCAATGGGATCAAAATATTAAAGATTTAGTGCTCAGGCAATGAAGATTTATCAGTCTTTGGCAAATTGTAAACCTCCCAACACCTTTCTTGGAGATAGAAGTACTGCTCTAAGCAATGTGCATGATGAGATATAAATCAGTATAGCAGGCTGGAGTTGCTATTGGATTAATCTGCTTAAAATTGAGATGGGTATGTGCATGTTGGGTTTGACTGACATAAGAAAGCACATAAACAGTTTGTTTTCAGGAAATACTGTGGCTCAATTATTTGACTAGTTCTCCTGGTTAGACGTGCGATTAGCTTATTTGTAATTTAAAATTGACATATTTATTCTAAATAAAATAAGAGAATAATGCAAATGCCAATACATTTTGAGGAGAAAGGAAGCCAAAAAGAAGATAAGGAAACAGGAACTAAAATAATATCTAGAAGTGTCAGTTTTTTGGAGATGAGGGATTGGAGAAAAGGGAAGTTGCATTTAATTATCTGTAACTGTCTGGTTCAGGTTCCTGAGCACATGGAGGCATGGTCCTGAACAAATGACACAGTTCTCAATTGCATCATGTTGATGCACAATTTTAATTGTATCAGGATTTAGTTACCATACTGACACACAGAACTATGCTTTAAATATTCAGGATTTGTTTCTCCTTCATTATCTGTTATGATTGAATTATGAATAAGTTTTGTCACTGTTAGATTTTCCTAATCTGTAAAATTACTTTGGTGAAAAAAATATTATTGTTAATGTGTGTGTTTAATAACTAGAAAATTGATAAAAAACCCACATTGCTCCTTGACTTCAAAGGGTTCATTTGACCCTTCTAACTCAAGCCCTTGGCTCTAAGAAGCAGCAAATTAAGCTGTTGTTGTTTTTCTTTTTGTCCCTCACCCCCCCTCCATTAGCAATCATTCTGTTGCGCGCAGTACGTGATAAATCAACTGCAGGAGCTTTAGAGTTGCCATAACATGACATTACCTATCAGCTCGTCAAGTCTGTGTTGACTCTGTGCCTTTTAGGCTGTATATTTCTTCAAAGTCTAGCGCCAGTTACTTAGTCAGCTCTAACTAATTTCAGAGTGGAAGGGAAACTTTACTGGAGTGCTGTTTGGGATCTGCTTTTTAATCCTGGTCTGTTTAATGTTTGCCTCCTGACATTCTAGGCCAGACATCATTTTAATGGTATGTGTGGTGATAAAGCCAATAAACTGTCAAGATGATTGATAATCTAAGCATTATAGCAATATGACTTTCCTGTTCTCCTCTGTGCTTTAGATGATGGTTTCCAAATTGAATTCTTACAGTGTGCTGTATGCTTGTTGGAGAGTCTCTGAACAAACAGTTGGAAGGAGCTAGCACTCACTAATGCAGGCTTTTAGCTTTAAATTTCTGTTATTATTGGAAGGACTTTTAATTTGGGAAATGTTAAGTGGGAATTCTAGCATTGGAATAGGGTTGGTTTCTACATTTTTGAAATTCTATTATTTTTATGGCCACCTGGGATGAGTCTCAAAATTTCATGTGGCAGATTTCTTTATCTGTACTGCCTTTCAACTAGAGATAACAAAGAGCAGTGCAGTGTGTGTGTGGCTTCTGTGTTCCCTTAAGCAAATTCAGTGGCCATTTTTCATCATCTTAATGGAAAGTCATTGATCAGACTTGCTCACTTTTTATTTTGGGCAGCTTGGAGGCAATTGATTTGGATTATTTTTGCATGATTCCTAAAATTAATGGTTTTCATCTTGTACTTTTGTGCTGGCCTCTGGACAGTGACAGGACCAGGACAAAAGAATGATGGATATTTGTGTTTTGGAGCTGCTCTGTGTGACTGTTTTTTTGTTTAAGTTTGCTAGTACATCAGTGTCCTCTTTGTATCCATTTCTTTTTCTTTGAACCAGAAGTTAGCACTCCTGTATTGGCTGAAGAAATTTTACACAGGTATTCATCATTCACTTGCATCAGTTAATAAATTCTACATACTTTTGGTGATCCACTGTGGAGTGAGGTCAAAGCCAATTGAAACTGACTTCAGCTGTATAAATTTTTTTTTTTTGACCCCAGTTCACTGTCTGAACATTACAGCCAGACACCAGAGTTTGGGGGTTGGAGTAAAAATACAGTGATCCCTTGAATATTGCAGAGGGTCGGTTCCAGAAAGGTGTCTCAGTAAGTGAAATCTGTGAAGTAGCAATTCACATATATGTAAATACAGCTCAGCCCCTGCCCCCTCAGCCCCGAGCAGCTGGAGGATGCAGCAGCAAGCAGGAGCAAGTGGAGGAGGAGGGCTCCTCACGGTGGTTTGCTTAGTATACCTTTGAGGCAGTGTTATAACACTTCCCTACCATTTTATTAATATTTGCAACACTGTTACAAAGGAACAAGCTCTGGGTGGCCGCCAAGCGAGTGGCACTTACTGGCGCCACCCCCCCACCCCACAAGGGGCGAAAGAGGGGGGAAAGCCGGAAAATGTCTTTGCAGGAAAAAACCCATGATGTATTGAAGCCAGGGAAGGTGAACCACAAAGTAGCGAGGGATTACTGTATTTCTTGAGCGATATTTAGACTTTGGGCCAATAAGTACCGTTTTCCCCTCCCAGTTTTGCTATAAACACTTCCACATTGAAATTTATTGTGTTAAGTGGGTGAATTTAAAGTTCTGCTGCATCAGGAAAACCAAATTTTATTCAGTAGATTTTCACTGCATGATCAGCCTGAATGATTTGGTCTTTGAATTAACCTGCTTTTATTGGGAGAAACCAAACTGAAAAGTCATGTATGAATTGATGCACCTTCACTAGTGATGTACTCTCTGCTCTGCACACGTGCTGCAAGATCTGTCCCTCAATTCTCAGCTGCTGTGGATAGAGCCCTGTTACACCTCTATTCCAGTGGAATTGCTGGCAAACTGTTTCTTTAGGCAGTGGGCACTAGGAAATCCCAGTACTCTTTTGAAAGCTAACTCATCTGGAAAGTCAATGGGTTAACAAGACTGGTGAAAGGCTTTTTGTGTCAATAGGAACTAGATTAGAGATGGTAGCTCAAGAACGTTGTTAATTCTACAGTTATTGCATCTTTCAGAGCAGTCAGAGCCAAGAAAAGAATCTGTCCCTGTTTATAACTCTAGGGTAGGTCTCCAAAAGGAGTCTTTTGCTTTCAGCTTTGTCTTTGTTCTTTCACCTTCTCTCTTCTTCCTACAGTCGACCCATCTTTCTTCTGCTGACAGTTAGCCAGTTCAGGTTGTGCTTCTTTATGTTGCCAGGATGATCTAGTGTGTTGCTGTGTTCGCTAGATTGCACAAAAGCACTCTGTTGAATAAAGGGGATAGACCAGAAATGACTTTGAGAGGTATTCCAGAGAATGGATTGGTAAGGCACTTGAGGGTTTATTGCATTCTCTTGAGAGTTAGGGGAAGGAAACTTCCGGATTTAATCCAAACCTGAAAACAGACCTGATATATGGTGAATCTCTCAGCTGGGCTTTTCACTGTCTAGGGCTAAAGGTGTGTTCTGCTTCTCCACGTTTTGGAGTGCTTCCTTCTTACTCAAGGAAGAACTGGAATGGATCAGCAGTGTTTGCTGGTACTGAAGCCCTTCATTTTGGTGGGAGCTGCCAGGCTCAAGCCAGAATAAATAGAAGGTTCTGTTAAAATTCAGGCAGGTGGAGACAGATCCAATGGCCAGACTGGATTGATTCTGTCCTCCTTGAAATTTTCTTTCTTAAAATTTCTCTGTCAAATTCTAGTTTTGTCACTCATCTGAACAAAATGAAGCTAAACTGTTAATTTTTTCTTGGCAACCTAAAGACTTCCCAATGTGACATTGCACTCGTTCTTATCCACAGACATTAAAGGCTAAAGTTTAATTTACTTCTGAAAAATTAGACCTTGTGTTTTGCAAAAACAAATGGGGAATGGTGAACTAAATATAAACACGCTATTACAACTTTTTTGATCAGCTTTTTAAAGACCCTTAAAGTCAATTTAATCACCATGGTTGCTGAAAGAAAGAAAAAAGTTTGAGTCAATTTCTTTACTCTTGTTTGTATGATTAGCTATGATAGCTTTCTTTTTTTTGTCCTTTTTTTTGGTAGCAGCAATTGTTAAAAAAAAAAAAAGTTTAATAATGAGTAGTCTACTGGAGCAAGTGAAAACTGTTCCAGAATACGTTTGGTTGTGTTTGAATAGATTTCCCTTCTCCCCAGATGTTACTAGGGTAGATTGGCAGATTTTTATTTATTTATTTATTTTTTATTCCGTCCCAGGGGAGGAGTGATAAAAGCAAACCATGAATTTGTAGTGCAAGCAAAGGATCTTAGATGTGCAGAGAAGTATGCATCTAGTTAAGTGGTTCTTCACACCTTCTTTGTCCTGTAACATCTGAGATAGTGTACACAGCTTCCTTGTGCATATATTTTGTGTTCTTTTAAAGTTGGCTTTTTACTTTCTTGGCACATCATGTGTTGATAGGAAAGAAAAATGTCTGTAGTACCATTGTTTGCTATTGTACACCTGTTGTTTCTGTTGCATGTATATTATAGTGATTGAGAAGTATTACTTTTCTGATTATTTAATAGCTTTAAAATCTGTAGTCCTTCGGCCAAATATCTCTGCTGTAATCAAATGACTACTAGGTTCACTTAAAGGGATGAATTTGTGCTATAGCTGATTTTGTGTTTTATATGATTTGAAAAAAGCAAGGTATAACTTGAGATCTTCACCTGAGGTTTTTGTCTAACTGGACATTATATGAAAGGGAAAGAAATGCAATTTTTTTTTTCTCCCTAGCTGTATATCATATTCTTACTTGTCTTGACTGTCTATGAAACAGTGGAGGCAGCCAGTCTGTGACTTCTGGGAGACAGCATGTTAAGTGTTGAGCTGTGTAGGTAATGATTGTGCAGAATTGAGCATTGCTTGTGCATTCATTGCTAATAACTCCCCCTCGTTGAGTCGATTTGTACTGTGGGGGTTTTTTTCCCTTCAGATGAAAAGGGTATTGTTTTGTGTAGATATTATTTCATCCATCTTGCCCCAGGAAGAACATTAGTAATAAATACACAGTAATAAAATAAATACACATAAAAATAGGAGATGTCAAATGATAGATTTTCCACAACAAAGACACTACTAATGTCAATATTTTGTTGTGAAGTTAAAGTAGTTCTCCCTGCTGATTTATCAACTGTTGAATTTTAGAACTTTTAGGAAAGTTAGTGAATTTCTTTAATTTGTGTAAAAGAGGAATCCTACCTCGGGTCTCTGATCTGTAAGAAAAATGAGAAAAAAAGCATGTTTTCTGAGCTTTTGATTTCATCTCCAAGTGATACTACTCAACCAGCAAATTTAGCATGTGCTTTATGTGATGAATAGCTCAAGTGTAGCTCCATATAGCTGTGTGGATGTGAGAGCTTGCAGAAACCATATTGTGGTATTTTTAATTCATTGTATTGCTTTTTTTTTTTTATTTTTCACAGCTGTTAAACAAAAACTGACAGTGTTCAAAGTTAAAAAGAACCCCAAATCCCCAATATCATACAAATGAAAATTTTTATCTGTTCTATCCGAGGCGATTTGGGACGAATTTTTTTTTCACCCTCTCTCTGCATTGGGGATGAAACTGGGTGAGCTCTTAAGTAAGGTCTTACTGATTATCCTGACTAGTGAATATGAAAAGTAGAAATTTTTACAAGACCTTTTTAATTCTGTATTTGATCTTCCATTAGGTTTTAATGCTGTAATTTACTCTTTTTTTATCTTCTTTCTGTTTTAAAGTGATATATCCCTGCTTCAATGTAGGCATTTTTTTCCCAGGTTATTTCTTAGTTTCTTTAAAAATGTTTCTTTTTTTTTTTTAGTAGATATTCTCCAATTTTTCTTAGGACTTGTTTGCTTTGTTTGTGGAGTCTATTGTCTTTAGTTCAGAAACATTGAGAAGCTGACTACACGGTGTTTCTGCAATATTTTCTGAACAGTTACTTGTTTTCAGAGTTTGCATATTTTAAGGCTATTAAAGAGATGCAAAATAACAGGAAGTAATGGAAATTGTTTTTAAATGGTGAAGGATAAACCACCAAATGGAAGTAGAGTGGGATGGCAAATCTTGAGTCATATTCTCAGTTCAACATCATATTAGAGATTAGCTTAATAAATACTCTAGTAAAAAGGCGAAGAAAATGTTAGTTCATCCTATCTTTTAGAATAAAACTTACAAACTAGTTACCAGAATGTGTACAAATAGTTGTGGATAGAGTACCTAAAGTGTGGTAAATCATTGATCAAATCCATTTAGTGAGAAGAAAGTATTCTGTGGTAGTTGTTTGATGGGGCCCAGTTCTGGGCCCAGGGAAGACCCAGGTCCTGCACTGTCCCACACAGTTCTGTTCTGGAGGACAGTGGTTTTTGGGTTTGTGTGATCTGTCCACAGTAGTTCTGCTCTACTCTCTGCCATTACCTGTCCTAGTCTTGTTCCTTGCGGACCTAACTACAGATTCACAGATTCACAGAATATTATGAGTTGGAAGGGACCCACAAGGATCATCTAGTCCAACTCACCATCTAACACCCGTACAGAGACCGAAAGCATATCCCAGGGCGGTAAACATGCTTCAGTTACATAGAGGTGTGCGCAATTCCGTTGGAGAAGGGGGTGAAGCAGGAGAACGCATCCATTCTGGGGGAAGGAATTTGGACAACACTCTGTACGACTCTTTTCAAGTCAACGAGGTCATTTCTGGATGTGACCAGAAATAGGTCTGTGAGCTTGGTACTTGGAAAATGAGTGACTGCTTTGTGGCTGTATATTTCTGCTGTAATTTTTCTATGCTCTTTAACAACAGCCATTTGAGTATTGATCTGCTAGTGCCTAATAGCTTAGAAACACTCTGAATGCGATATGAGGATTAGAAAACTATGCCCCTAAACCCAAAAGCATTGAATATATATGTATATTCTTCTCCTTGTGATTTAGTTCTGATTGAAATTTATAGTGCTGGTCATGTGAATAAAGTTATGGGATGGTGATTCTGAGTGCTTTTTATAGGTCTGGAAAGGCATGTGGGGTACAGGAACATGATTAACTGAACTGTATTAAGTTGCTTACTTGGGAAAACTTACCACCAATTATTAAGTTTGACTATTTAGACTGTTGAAACATAGAAGGAAAACTGGATAGGGTTCAAAGTACACAAAAATGCTTTGTTTTGCTTAAGTGATCAATGGAAAAGAACAAGTCAGTGTAGTTTTGCTTTACATTAAAAAAAAAAAAAAAGCCCTTAACATAAATTCTTAGGCATGTTGGGTTTTTTTTCACGTCAGTCAAAATAATTTTTCAACAGAGCATGAAAATGGAAGACTGAGAATCTGAATGGTTCTGCTTTAGAATTGCACTGAAAGTTTTTTATTTTATGTAAATAGAGATTGATGGAACATTTTACACAGAGTGCACTTTTTTGACAAAAAGTATTGATGGTTGCTTTCAGTAAGTGTTACTAGAGATGACAGAACATTGCATTTTAAGATGAATTACAGCAGAAACTCCCTCTTTGGGAATGTCATATATTTTATTTCATCTGTTGTTTTGAGAAAGAATGACTAAAGTCATAAATATCACAGACTGATCTCTCTTTGCTTAACATCTTATAGATCTTCCATTAGTTTGCTGTGCTTAGTAGAAGTATATTAAAAATAATTAGGTAGCTGCATAGTTTTTGCACAGATCTACTTACTCTCCTTTGTGGGATTTTAAGTGCCAACTTATTTTGGTGCTAATCCTGAGGGAATCGTTCTTTTGATTTTTATGTTGACTTACTTTTAGACTTCAGAAAAACAAATTGCTCTGCTGAATTTGGAGGCAAATTAAATTTAAAGGTCTTGTTTCAGTGAGATGAGACTTCTTTCCAAAGGCAAGTTGATCAACGTTGCAGCACCCAAGTGGTGTAAATATTCAATTAACACTTTCAAAAGCAGTTACATTTTCTACAAACAGAACAGAGATTTTCAAAATGTTTTGTCCTGCTACTGTGCATAGTTTTGCTGAAATGTCTCTTGAAGTGATAACAGAAATGCAGATATCTGGGATGGCTGAATTCCTAGAATTGAAAATGCAAGTGAGATTTGGATGCTGAGATACTTCAATGGGAACTGTAAGTTGTGCTTAGTAGAAGATAAATTCTGTTATAAATGTAGATTTGCATTTTGTATTTAAATGCTTTTAAATTGTCCTGTGGCTAAAATAGTAGTAGCTTAAGAGAGTGATCTACTCTTTGAAATACTTAACATTTGTTGCTTTCAAATTCTGTGAAATTCACCCTCCTATGCCTCTGCCATCCCTTAAAAAGACAGAAGGGAGGTTTGAGAAAACGTCGTGCATTCAGAAAATTTCAGGGAAGG
>WEKX01004434.1:6781-17905 GCA_013390025.1 Pitta sordida | reverse complement strand
AAATTCTGTGAAATTCACCCTCCTATGCCTCTGCCATCCCTTAAAAAGACAGAAGGGAGGTTTGAGAAAACGTCGTGCATTCAGAAAATTTCAGGGAAGGACTTGTGGACTCCTTTGCAGGCTTCATGGCTGATAATGAGAACTTGAAAAAGACAACTAGATGTCTTCCTGGAAGAGTGATAGTTTTAACACAGATCAGCTTCTGAGTGTATTTTTCAAGCTTTTAAAATCTTTTTNCTTTTAAAATCTTTTTAAAGAGTGTTCTCTTTTGTGAATAATAAAAGAGCTATAGTGGCATTTTGTTGGTGAATCTACGTGTAAAAGGGAATATAGCCAAAAGGGTATTCTCACCCTAAAAATAAAAACTTGTGTAAAGAAAGCTTGTGCTTTAGAAAGAAGCATAGAGAAAGTGACAAATCAAATATCAACAATAAAGCTGAGTTTCTCCTAGATTGCCTCCGTTTCCATGTTAGCATTCTAGTACCACATGTCACTGCTTACTATCAGCTATTTCTTGCCTGCAACTGGTTTATCTACTGAGAAGGGAGTTGGATTTTTCTTTATTACTTTTCAGCTCTTGAAAATGATTCCTTGAAAAAGAAAGTTATTGTGGTTGTCATTCTTCCCACACTGAATATTTCTTATTGCTGCTTTGATGGAAAAAATCACTGTTTTTCTTCAATGTATTAATTTTTCCTGTTCTTACAGTATAATATTGCCCGAGATTATTTTGAAACATAGATAGATATGAATCTATTTCATATATTGATTCTTTTCTTTCACCACTTAATGGCTTCTTTTAGCAATATAATGATATGTTGACTGGGATCCATGTTCTTATCTGAACTGAGGAATATGTCATTGAACTCTGGCTATTCAGTTGTTTAGCACACTAAGCCCACTCCTTCTCCAAAATCTCCGTGTAGTTCAGTATTTGAATGGTGAAAACCAGTCAGGTAATGATTAGATACCACTGCATAGGCTTTTCACCTATTGAATGAGCTGATAAAACATATAGAAGGTTTCTTGTGGAGTTTGTCTTTTACAATGACCTGAAGCTTGTCAGTCAATGTTTTGCAGTATTCAAATTGCTTATCCTCTTGTTTCGTTGATAAATCCTCAGTTGACTTCTTGATGGCTCCATTTTCCCTACATGTTGCAGATCTGAGCTAGAATACATGGTTACTTTTCCCTCATTGCTTTGTTCCTGGACTATCACCGCTTCTGCTGCGTCAGTGTCCAGCAGCTGGGCATGAAACAAATCTCTTTTCCACAAGTAGCGCAATGTTTTCTCAGATCTCTGCAAGGAAATGTCATGGCAGGTTTGAGCAGGCTATTGTTTTGTAGTAGGCTGCTACATAGTAGGCATTGTTGTGAAATAATCAAGCCTTTTTTGAAAAATGTCAATTTATTAACGTCTAGATATTCAACCTTAGTTGAAGGGAAGAAATTAATAATCAGCTGCTGTACTGAGAATGATCCTTTGTCAGTCTTGAGGAAAATGGAACAACTCTGTGGAAGAAAAAGGCTTTTCCCTATTCTGTAAATGTTCTAAAAATTCCAAGTGTATTAGAGTCAACTCTAGGACAAGATTTAAACAGACATTTCAAGGGGACCTTAACCCATGAAATCATCCTATCCTGCAGCCAAAACCCCACCTTCTAACTCCTGAATAAATAGATTCTCATGACAGAATAATTCATCTCCAGTCATGAAAGCATCAGCTTTAAACGACAGCTTGTAGAGACCCTGTGCTTGTTAGGGCCAGATCAGCAGCCCAGATGCCTTGGATGTAAACTCATGAGGGGAAGATTAATTTATCTGTCATCCCATGCTTTGACAGTTGTTGTAAATCTGATTTAGCTCTGAGCAGAAATAGTGGGACCTTGGAATTTGTAAGGGTGATACTAAGAAAACCTAACCTAGGCTCTCTGAGCCTTGAAGAAACAAAATGTACTTGGAGCCAATGAGATCTTAAGTAATCTTCAGGCACAGAAAAAAAGTGTCAGGGGCTGGGTAAGCAAGGGTCACTTTCCACTGGCAATGTCTGTGTGGGTGCAGTAGTGTGGTAGTCCACTAGAATTCTCCAGTGAATAGAAGGAGAGGCAAGTCTGTGTTATTGATCAGTGATAGTAGACAACTCCATTAACCAAGTGTGTGTGGTTTTGTAAAAAATATAGTCACAGTTTTTAGAGTTTTTTGTTTTCAGACATTTGCAACTCTATAGAAGTGATTTTTTTCCTTTTTGAAAATTAATAAAGCTGCCAGACTAATTTATTATGAAATGACACCGTGCAGATTTTAAACATCTTTATTAGTGCATTTGTAAAATCACTTTTAAAATTTGAGCTCCCTGGAGTGCAATGATGCTATTGTTTTTGGGTTAGTATGTGGGCTTCTGCAAATATTGTGCTATCTGCAATGACTGTTCAGCGGGAAGAAGGCTATTTGCTTTATGGACGTGAGTTACAATTAATTTATGCTGAATTCAGGCTGCATAAAACTTCCGAGAACCTGCTTGTAGCATGTTACTTTACATATAGCTCAGGTCTCTAAGTGCATATCATTACTCTGCAGGACTACATTGCAGTGAAGTATATGATTTCCATCTGCCAGTAAGTTGGAAACTGTGCCTTTCCTTGGTGATGCGGAGGTGGACCTGTGTTTTAACTGCTTCTCTGTTGGGCTAGAACTGAACCACAACAAAAAAATCACTGTTCTTCCCTGGCAGGGTAGAATACTAATGAGTTCCATTCCAACTTCTTTGCTTCCAGCCTGAGTCACCTGCTAGTTCGGGACCTCACATTTGATTTTGTAAAGCTGCTGTCAAGTCGGGGACATCACCCGATTGTAAGCTTTCAGTGCAAGTTGTTCTGTTGTTATTCCATGCAAATTGTTGGGGTGTTACCTCAGTCCAGAGCTGCCATAAGGGAGCTGGTTCCCTGGGTCAGTGTGGCATTTTGCTTCTGGATGTGTGTACAGCATCCACTTCAGGGCAAGATCAACCAACTTGATCTTGCTTGCTTTATAAGTAGTTCAAGAGGGAACTACTCTGAATTCTAATGGAATAAAGAGGTGTGTATCCTCAAACTGTTGATTTAATTACTGAATGAGTGAGTGCATAGAGAAATATAAAAATAATTTGTATCCTTTTGTTTTAAAACTGAAAAAAGAGGGAATGGAGAATTTTCCTGTTGTCTTCTCTAGCAAAAAATATTTGAATGGAAATGATTTAAAACCCCAGACCCCCAGTTTTTCAGGTGTGAAAGTCAGAGTAGTTGTTGAAATGAGACAGTAGCTTAGTTAGATATCTCTAATTTAGGTTTGGTTTGGAGTGCAAACTTGGTTTTTTTAAGATTTTATTACAACTATGGAGATAAAGATGAAGGCAATTCAAGATGGCATTATGTTACTCAAGTTAGACTCTGAGGCCAAAATCTTGAGGTAACATTATTTTGAGTTCTTCAGCTGTTTCATGAAAAAACTGATTTTAGTTTCAGGTGTAGCTTGAGCTAGATTTGTAGAAGTAAAAGTGGGACCATTTCAAAGTACCCTAATGTAAAATTGTCAGTGCTGTAGCAGGACATTGTTTTGAGAGTGCTTCATACAACTCAGAAGGAAAAAAAAAACAACTTTGCTGCAAGGAATTTACAATCTAAGCAATAGTGCTGTAAATATTTCCCAGTTTACTAATCACATGAAGCTCTAAAATCTTCCTTCATTGATACTGTGTTAAGGTCAGAGATGTTTATAGTAACATGGACGAATAGCAGATTGTTCATCGCAGTAACTCTGAACATTTTTTTTCATCTCTTGAGTAGAAGCAGAATATTTTGTCTAATTCTTATACTGTCCTGTCATGAAAGAAATAAAGATAGCTGTCCTAAACTAGATCTTCTCTACTTACGGCTGTTCTTTTGCTCACTTTTTTTTGTGTTAATCTTGATATAGAAATATGGAAGTGTTACCATTAGAGTCAGTTGTGCTGATTGCTATCTGAGTATAATGGTTTGTTTAGAAGTGTAGTGGTAGTGACCTTGATGGCCTGTAGTAAGTAACAGACTTGTTCTTATTTTGTACAGTCATCTTCTCTGAAAAGATCTCCAGGTGTCCGTTGTGGGGCAAGCCATGGAAGCTGCCAAATTTTGCATAGCTATGTACTAACTCATGTATTATCTAGGATGAAGTTTTGTTATTTGTACAGGTGTAGTAATTGTAGAAATTGAATGATGAGTATTATAAAAACTTGTCCCAGAGTGTTCCTATTGCTTAAAGTAGGAGGCACAGTCAATGGATGGAGGATGGAACTAGGCTAGGAATTAGATTCTAAAAAATATTTGGCTTTAATTTTTGTAACAATGAAGCATTCTGTGTCACTGTACAAACTGCCTACACCATATTTTTTTCCAATTTTCTTAAAATTCCACACTTTTTTCAGATCCCTTGGGCAGATCAAGCTAATTATCTGCTCTGTGATGCTACAGGCAAACATTATTTCACAGAATCACAGAATATTCTGAGTTGGAAGGGACCCACAAGGATCATCGAGTCCAGGTCTTAACACTGTCTCCCTGGTGGGAATCAAACCCGGGTCTCCCACATGACAGGTGGGGACACTTACCACTGTACTAAAGTGGATTTTTTATTTCAATGGAGTATGGCTTCAAGAGTTTAGCAAGATGGCATTTTTTCTTATAGAAGTCAGTATACACTAGACATCTCTCTAAGACAAATCTATTTCCATTAAATTTTTTCCCCTCCTGTATAATTTTAGCTATTTTGATTGGGAGATGATTTAAAAAACCCCCAAACAACCACCAAACCCAAAACTCAGCTTGGCATGATATTTCTAAAACTACCTCACCCTCACCCCCATTCACTTCTAAAGGCACAGTAGGGAGCCATGGGAAATGTATTTTCATCTAAGGTTGTAGGAGGAATACATATTGTTTCTTTAAGGCATCAGGTATTGAGGAATGGCAGGGTGAAAAGTTTGACCTGAACTGCCAGATCTGATCTACAAGGGGGTAATTGAGTTGCCATGTTTTTTTTCTCCTCACTTTAAATCAAGTTTTGCTATAGCCCATTTAAGTGTCAGACTGGTAGCAAAACTTGACAACTTCAGGGTGCAAGCTTGCTTTTGATCGGGATTTACATGCAAATCATTTTTGCCTTGAACTGTCAACTCCTGTTTTGACCCTGTGAGGGGAGATGCCCACATTTCTTGCAGTTTTTGCCTCTTGAGCCATGGGGACGATAGCCCATGCTGTTAGTTGGTGTGTGCTAGAAAATTATTCTGGTAATATGGTGGTTAAACTTTTTATATCTATCTATGTATTTTTTCTACTCCCTTTCCTGTCAGTCAGCTGTTGCAGCTGGGTTTCTAATCTCCCTTTTGCCTAGAAGAAAATCTAACAATAATCCTGAGTTTGATGTCAGAGAGAAACTAGAGAATTGGGGTAGAGGGTCAGCAGTGTACTGGGGAATGGGTTTAAGCTGCAAAACAACACAAAGGATGCTGACAGTCCACATTTTCCTGGGCTTTAAACAAAGTCTTTGGTAAGTTTAAAGAATCTTCTCCTTGCATGACTAAACCTATTGATGGTTTAGAGAAAAAGCGGCCTTAGAAGGCTTAAGACTGAACCTTCTTTCCAATTCTACTGAAAACCTTAAGATGTTAAATTTTTTTACATTGTATAATTGGAGAAAAATTGCAGAGGGGCCCTTGAACTATGAATAAACTACGTGAATGAGCAGTATGTCTTCTTTTTGTGGCCATATCTAGTAAAACTCATGTGTAATATACCTTTTAGATGAATTTAATTTCTATTTACACTTTACGTTTGGAGCTAATCTTCAAAAAAAATCCCACATAGGAAAGTAAACTAATAAAATCCAAACTGTAATTTAATACTTAAGGGTTTCTAAAAATAAAATCAACTTCAGAAATAGACTGATAAAACTTTGTTAAACATGCCCCCCCCCAAACCCAACCCAACCCCCCAGAAAAGAGCTATTATACTAAACTGAACAAATGATGCAAATTGTTACATCTTGCAAGTGATGCTGCTATTCAGTTTTCTAGTTAAACAATTTTTCCTTTGTACTATTAGTAGAGTTGGGACATCAAACGCACTGTTTCACTGAGGTGGCAGGCAGTGTCATGTTTGATAATCTACATATGAAAGCATAACTTTTAAAGTCAAGATTTTGAGACAGAATGTGCTTTATCTGCATTGGACCTTATTTTAGCAGACAAAAACCTGAATATGCTGACATGTGCTGTGAAATTTTAATTGAATTGTTAATGACACTTTGGAGTGACACAACATGTGAGAAACTTCCAAGAACCGATCATGGGAAGCCCTTTTTCTTACTGTTACAAAACAGAAGACACTGGGAACTTGACAAGTCCAAGTGTCTGAGGCCAGGGGAATAATTGATAGCAGGCTGCTTGCATCCAAGGTCCTTTAACAGTAATTGCAAGCAGGATCTGACTCTCTGATCTCACCAGTGGTATTCACCATGCCAAAACGACCAGGCTTTGACAGATTGCTTTCCTACAGTAATAACTTAGGCATGTTCCCTTTCTCACATGAGGCCACACATCCCTCCCACTGGAGAAAATGAGTTGAAAATGAGTTGCTTCTTTTTTTAACAGGGCACTGTTAAAATAACTCTCTTCTATTATATAAGCCCAGTAGTGCCAGGGGACTAAATTTATATAGTTATAAACAAGAGATATTACTTTAGAATACCACAATGTAATGTTTCACTATTTCTATAGGATTTAAATGTTTTGGAAATAATGTATGTGTGTGAGGGGAGGGCGTCGGTTCCTCCTTCCTGCTCTTAAAAGAAACCCAAAATGCCACATTTCATGTTTAATTGCTTTCATCTCTCCCTGATTTTTATAAAGTGAGTGATGACTTGGACTCAGATTTATATCTTAGATGAATCTAAGTCCCCAGAGGGGAACTTAGAACTACAGTTGTACCCCACCCTTTGCAAGGAACGGGACAGCCCACAGGTCCCGCGAAACGTCAAACTCGCAAATACGTGCAGGTCATTAATATGCACACAGGCCACGCCCATTGCTCTACCCCCAGCCAATGAGGAGCACTGGGGAGCCTCTTCGACTCCTCCCCATGGGCTCTCGCAGCACACGGGAGGAAAGAGAAGCATTTCTGCGCCCTGTCTGCCTTGGGGGACCACCCCCCCTCCCCCCCCGAGAATCCCTAGACTTCTCTTCAGCCACGCTGTTGCTTCTGCATCTGCCGCTGGCAGCGAAAACCCCGTGCCGCTGCTCCCCTGCCCCCTCCCCGGCTCCCATGCTCATCCTGGCACCGTGCCCCAGCCCCACTGGTGGGCTGCGGCGGCGGAGTGAGCATGTCCTGCTGTCATGCCGTGGCCAGCCCCACTTTCCTGGGCCACTTCCCTTCCCGGCCCGTAGCCAGGGAAAAAATAACACAGAGACACGGACACAAGCACTGCCACTCGCAGCTCGCAGGCGCTTCGCACACACGGCCGCGTGAGTGACACTCAGGGACCTGCATTAATTAAGCGTAGGCAGGTGCAGGACTCATCCCCACCTGGTGCCTCACGCCGCACAGGGCCCTGCTCTGTCTTCTACAGTGGCCGTCGCCATCCTACAGTCCACGGCGAGCCACAGAAACCGCGCGCCCTCCCGCGGGGCCGGCCCAGTCCCGCTCCAGAGGGAGAGCTGGCACCGCCCCTTGGCAAAGCAGAGTCACTGCGCATGCGTCAGCCAGGGAACCTCGCAATTGCCTGAAACCGGACTGTGGGAAATTTATATCGCAAATCGCCGGGGTCACAATGGCGAGGTCGCGATGCACCGGGAACGTACTGTATTACTTATTACTCTGCATAGGTTGAACTGAGATCTATTTTATTAGGGTTTTTTAAACTACTCCTCCCCCATGTTTGGTCTGCTATATTGTGATACTTTACATGTTTTTTGTTCTCCTCCTCCCTTCCTCCTTTATTTTAATTTCTTTTTTTCTTCTGGAATGTAACTTTTACTGTAACCTATGACTGGGAGCTGTAACATCCTGGATTATATATAGCAGTTCTGCATTTATACTCCTTTTACTGACAGGATTTTACTAATTCTGGTATAAGGACTCCCGTGTGCTACTC
Source organism: Pitta sordida (assembly GCA_013390025.1). Classification (NCBI taxonomy): domain Eukaryota; kingdom Metazoa; phylum Chordata; class Aves; order Passeriformes; family Pittidae; genus Pitta; species Pitta sordida. The sequence goes on along the minus strand of WEKX01004434.1, from coordinate 9,745 downwards.
TATGGTGGTCTGTGTTCTCTGGCACAGTTAAAAGCCTGGCAGCTCCACCCTATAGCTGTCTAAACAAGGTTTCTCACCAGGCACTAACTTCAAAAGAACTACAGTAAGCTAAGACTATGGGAAATTGTAACCACAATATTAAATTTATAAAAACTAAACTTCTACAATGACTGTCACTTTCATTAATGTGTGCAAAGCTCTAGGAAGATTAAAGTATGTTTCTCTAAGTGTTAAGGGGGAACGATTTTATAACTGTGAACTGCAAATAAAAAATAGTGATATTGTAAGGTTTTTTTGCTGTGAAAATAGATTGTACACACATGCTGGAATGCTTGCAGTGACTCTATGGCATCTAGTTAGTTACTCTGCTGTACTTTGGAATAAAGAACTCTAAAGGTAGACTTAGAATCTTCAGCAAAGTAGATTGGAATGTAAAGCCATGTGATTATTACTCATTAACCCCCAAATCTGTGAGAAACTGCAGACAAATTCGGGTGATCTACTCATAAATACCACTGGTACCAGTGGAGAGATTCTTGGACAGTTATGGTGACATCGAGTCACAGGCTGTAAAGAGAGAACTTTTTTAATATAGGAAATAGTGGGCCATATATGTGTTCATTTTTTGAAACTGTACAGAATAACTTGAAAATGATTAACAGAAAACTTCAATCTGTGAACATACTGGTGTAGTTGCTCTAGAAATAACTTCAAGTATGTAGCTTTAAAGTGAGATGAATCGTTCACCATGTATCTGATGGGTCATGTAGCTTACCTGCAAGATTCTATAAACTTTAGAGATCATGTGAACACTCTTAGATGATATTTCTAGAGCTTTGACTTGCTCTGGTTGTTCTAAATAAATCTTTATTTGTAATAAGGTGGAAAAATACTGACCAAAAATGAAGCTAAGGTATTTTAAATAATTGAGGTATGGGGTCAAGCCCGATTTATTAAAATGAAGAAAGCAAAGAGGAGAGTAAATCTTGGCGTAGGTTTTGTAATAATGATTTATCTGCACCTTGAGCCCATCCTTTGGACAGACCTTTGTTTGAACTGCAGCTGGTTTGGTTTATGTATGACCTGCTGGGAGCTGAGGTTGTAATGAAAAACAGTTATTCTTTCAAATTACTCACAAGAAGTGGTGCCTATTTTATCAAGTGCTCGTCTTAATTTGGCACATGGTAAGACTTTTAATATTTATTTTTTCTCCATTAATCATACTGTATCTCATAAGAAGTCTAAACAAAGTGATGAAATACTGTATGCTTTCCTTGAATGCTAAAGCATTCTGAGGACAAGCACTTCTCTAGAGAGCAGCTGTCACAAGCTCTTACCATTAATTAATGAAATTATTTGTTGAGGGGTTTTGTGTATGTGTTGCCATATTATAAGCTTTTAAAAATTCTTGGATCAGGATTAAGTTTCAGAATTTTGCAGACTACCTAGTGATACAGGTTTACTGGACAAAAAAGAGCAAGGAAGGAATAGCTCTTTAACAAAAGTAGAAATGTAAAAAAACCAATTTAAAACCATTAAAAATGACAATTTACTTATGAGATGGGGATTAACTTGCATTTTGGGGTTTTTTTATTTGTTTTGGATACACCTTGCTTTAGATGTAAACTGTATGCCCTGTACTGTGCAAAGTAAATAGCTGCTGTCCTGTTAATCTGACCAGCTAAAGTTGAATAATACTAGTTTGGGGGAAACCTGGATGAGGGCACCTTAAATCGTGTCTTTGTGTGTCTGTTACCAAATAGTAGATGTCATATGCTCAAGTAAAATGGAAAAATAAATGCTTTACATATAGATAGAATGAGAATGGAATGAGGTGTTACTTGGAAGACAAGAGAACAGATGTGAAATAAGTAGTTCTACCTCCTAGTGTTATTAAAGAATAATGCTGACAATACCCTCTTTCCACAATTTAGTATTTTTGTTTTCATACAAGGGTAGCACTGGCCTACTTACTCTTATACATCATACTTATTTTTATTAATCTTTGCTCATTGCTGTAATTCACAATTAAATAGCCTGTTTATAATAACCTCTTTCCACAAAAGGAAGAAATTTCATCTGCTGCTTCTGAAGAAGACATTAGATTAAGAGGTATTATTGCTCCCTTTTGTTTTTTGTAAGTTGGAAAGTTTGGATAAGTAGGATATGATGCTGCAATAGTATTTTTTACATGTTAGTGCATTGCATAAATGTTCAAGTCTCAGTGTGAGATGAGTTTGTCAAATACTGTGGTAAAATCCTTGCTTCCTGTTGCTGGAGGTTGAGGTTGTCTTGCTTTCTTATGTCTTTTACAGTGTTATATCTTGTGCTTCATTTAGTTTTGGTTTTTGATTTGCTTTTTCTAATGCAGTGTACTGGAAAAATGTAATGGCTTTTTTGTATTAGGCAAGCATTAAAATAGTTGTTGGAACTTTTTGATATTTGGATTCTCATATTCTAAGCTAAATACCTTATCTCTGAATGTATGGGAGCCTGCTCAGTATGACTTTAGCCCAACACTGGTAAGAAGGACCCTGACAGTGGCGTTGGAAAGAAGTAGCTAGGGCAGGTGTTAATGCAAGCTCTTACCATGTAATGCAAGCTCTTACCAGATTTTTCCAATAATCTCCTCCAAGCAGACTGTCATAGTATTGATAAGGTTGGAGAAGACCTTGAAGATCATCTAATCCAACCTATAATCCAACTAAATCCTAACATCTATAACTTTTATATCATTATATCATGATCCTCAGCCCCTCCGAGACTATGCTTAGTAATGCATTGGCTTCTACTTTACCTTTATGGTGTCAAAACAATGAGCTTTAAGGAGGTAATAGTTCCCTTGTTACGTGGAATGTGGACAGTGCTTAAAGGCATTTCATATATGTTTTGGTTCCCCCCCTCCCCCCCATATAAATTCTGTAATATCCCTTCAAAGTGGTTCAATTTCTTTCCTGTTTTATT
>WEKX01004428.1:0-17369 GCA_013390025.1 Pitta sordida | reverse complement strand
TGAGCCAGCAGTGTGCCCAGGTGGCTACGAAGGCCAATGGCATCCTGGCCTGCATCAGGAATAGTGTGGCCAGTAGTACTAGGGAAGTTATTCTTCCCTTGTAGTCAGTATTGGTCAGACCACATCTTGAGTACTGTGTCCAGTTCTGGTTTAAGAAAAATGTTGAATGTTGTCAGTTTAAGAAAAATGTTAAATTACTTGAAAGAGTCCAGAGAAGGGCGACAAGGATGGTGAAAAGTTTGGAGGACAAGCCCTATGGGAAGTGACTGCAGGAGCTGGGATTTTTCAGCCTGAAGGAGGCTCAGAGGAGACCTAATTGCTGTTTATAACTCCTGAGGGGAGGTTGCAGTCAGGTGGGTGTAAATCTCTTCTCTCAGGCTGACGACACCAGAACAAGAGGACATGGCCTCAAGGTGTGCCAGGGGAGGTTTAGCCTAGATGTTAGGAAGAGCTTTTTCACAGTGATCACTCATTGGAATGGTCTGCCCAGGGAGGTGGTGGAGTCACCATCCCTGGAGGTGTTTAAGAAAAGACTGGATGAGGAACTCGGTGACATGGTCTAGATAATGGGATGATGGGACAGTGCGAATTAGGTTACATTAAAAAAAAAAATAAGATGACCCCAAGATCAAATCAGATGGTTAAAGTATGGTGCTCATAACACCAAGGTTATGGGTTCAATCCCTTTATGGACATTCACTTAAGAGTTGGACTTGATGATACTTGTGGATCCCTTCCAACTCAGAAGATTCTGTGAATTGGTGGTATTATACTGGTATCAAATAACAACACTGCGTAGTCTACTGAAAGACATGCTGGCAACTATTATGTTGAATGGTTAAAAAAAGCAAGTTCATTTTCTCAAAATTCTTAGAAGTATTTAGTGTTTGAAAACAAAGGAAAGGGCATTCAATTAAATTTATTTCCCACTCTGCAACTATTTGTTCTTTAATTTAATTTGAGTTAGGAATAGACAAAAAAAAATGCTGCATCACTGTGTCATCTGCATAAACTATGCTATTTGTTGATCCCTCCCTTAGGAAGACATAAAAGAGATCACTGTTCTTATTATCTCTGTTGGCCATAGTAGAACTCAGCTGTGTAAGCCAAAATTAGACATATCAAAGCACCTTTGATCATTTCATTGTCTGTCAAGTTCTCTTGAAAGCCAGCACTGTCTTCTGTAATGGATTATTATATTACTTCGAAATGTCATGTTTAATGTGTGTTTGTTTCTTCAGATCCCTGATACTGTCTGAGGTGTATATTGTGCAGCACTGCACCAAGAGCCTTGCAAGTGGTTTTAGTATTGTCAGTGTGTTCCTGTTTCTCAACAGCATGTGGCTTAATTGCAGAATTGGTGAAGCAAGGGCATTGCAAGAATTCATCTGCATTTTTTTGTATGTGCGTAACACAAAGTCGTCCAGTGTACGTTTGAATGAGTTATGGGACCATAAAAAAGTACTTCAATTCACAAAGCTATCAACTACGTCATGAAACAAAAACACCTGCCAGAAGAGTTTTATTCTTACTTGATAATCACATTACATCTAGGAAAATCATTTAAAGGGATGATTTTATGCAGCAACCATGCTGCAGAGCATCTGAGGAACCATAGTCTAAATTTAGTTACTAATTAGAAAAATGCTTTTCAGAGATGTCATTAATTACCCAAGAATCTGAGAAATATCTCTTTCAAAAAGGGAATGTAATATCCATTAGCAAACACCCATCACAGGATCTGACTTATTTTGTCGAATAGCAGCAGCAATAGGTCATTATTCGTGTAGGTAACTTCTTGTTTTCCACTGTTAAAATTAATTCTAAGGTACCTTAGGCTAGTACTGAAATTTTGTCCCTGATAAGAAATCCTACTGAAGAAACTGCAGAAATACATAACAAGCCATCATTCTTCCATCACTTTCCAAAGTTTTACGAAATTCCTCTTTATGAAATTTCTCTTTATCTTCTGTCTTTTGGGCTGTTAGGTCACAATTACATCATACTTCAACCACATGTAGTTCAGAAACTTAATTTTTCATAATTAACAACTAAAATGCTGAGGTATTCCCGTGGTTCCAGGAAGCAGGTCCATGAGAAGTCATCTATAGCATTAGTAAAATAGCAAAGTTGACACCAAGAAATGAGCAAGTAAGTTGTAATAAAACTCCCGTATGGAGAGCAGGACAGAAGTTACAGTGGTGGGAAAAAACTTTCTGTGTCACATGAAAAATCTTCAGCTTTCAAAGAAAAGAATGTCTCACATGTTTCAACTGAGAGAAAAAAACTGTTTTTAAATATTACAGTTATGATTTATGTGAACTGTGGTTCAGAGGGCATATGCATGGTTTCTTTTTTCTTTGCACTGGGTTATATTTCTCACAACGTCTCATTTTGGGGAGGAAAATGGCTCAAGAAACATGTGAAGAATTGTTTGGCTACAGGCACATTTCTGGAAATGTAAAATATACCTGGATAGCCTGGAAATGGAAAACTGTAAAGAAATGGGACTGTTCTGCAGCATAATAGAGGCACACTGGTTACACGTACCCTGAAACACTGAGTTCTTGGCCCACGCTTCATTCCAAGCTTTCATACCTAGAGTCTCACTTTTCCAAAGGAAAAATATATATTATGTGTGGGAAAGCCTGACCCTTCAGGAAATTTAGGAATAAAAAGGTTCTAAATTTTGAGTTTGACAGAATTATTTTATCTAGCCTTGGAGAATGTGAATAAGACTCATCAACAAAATCCATGTTGCCTTCATTGTTTTCTGTTTGTTTCCGTTTTGTTTGGTTGGTTTTGTTTTCTTTCCAGTTTTAGGCAAATTTCAACCAATCTCCATGTATACTGTTGAATATATGTTAGAAGGAATTATCTGAAATAAGGATATGGCAAATACTGAACAAAGGCTTTAGTATCTATTTGAAGAGCCATGGCAATGAGAAATATTTGTAGACCATGTCAAACATATTTCTTAGTGAAATGAAAATGCAAGGATTTGGATATTATTGATTCTTAAAATCTCAGAGACTGTGAGTGGCATCGGTTTACTAAGACATTTAGACTAATTTGATTATGCAAACCTTCCCTGTAGTTAACCAAGACAGAAAGATACCTTAAGAAGGAGATTCATTCTACCTTCTCAGATATCTCTTCTAGCTGCCTGGGTCAAAAACCTGTTTAAAGAGCCATCCAGGACCATTCACTGTGGAAGGAATTGGGGAAGAGTGAACATTTTTTTCTCACTATTTGTGTAGGAGACACTTTTGGATTTCCTTCACACAAAAATAATTCAATGCTCATGTTTTGTTCATGAAAAATGAAGCACTTCTCCATTGCTTGATAATCACAGCTCTCTCAGGACATTCTGTACAAATAATTTCTGAATATGTTATCAGCCACAGCCTTGTCTGTTGACCCAGATTTTCTTTCATGAGTATCCAACCTACATTTTTACCTCATTTATATACACACAGCTATAATTTAAGTAAACATTGCAACATGAACATGCATTTTTTACATTAGGAGACACCTATAAATAGAATTCTCTCTGTCTGGCTTAATTTCACCACTTAGAGTTAAAACTGGTCTGGTGGAAATATTCCTATTTGTTAGTCTGAGGATTCTTTAAGATGTGTTTGGTGAAAGGACTTAAATCTGAGGCCTGTTGCTTCACCACAGCAATTAATCCAGATCTAGAAAAACATCTCTGTAAGTATCACATGCCCAGAAAATTCACTTTCTTTGAGTATTTTCTTACATGGACAGTCAGTTCAGTAAATATTCTGTCTTCTAAAGCCATTTACTAGTACACACTCTGAAAGAAAATCTAAACTGAATTAAAGAGGATTAGCCCTGTCTATGCTGTGAGGCAGCTGTTCTGCTTGCATCTCAATTGTAGCTTTCAGTTTTTAAGATTCCTGGAGGTTCATATATATGTTGTGTTCAAGAAACTCAATAAGAGAACAGACAATGGGTTGTCGGCCGATATAAACACAATTGCATGTGGCAATTAGCATACACATAGTTGTTTCCATCTAAATACAAGCTACTGTACAGGGGATAAAATAATATTTCAAATTAAAAAAAATTTAAAATATTGTTTCTTTTGCCACTTCCTTTTACATAAAAGTATTTGTGCAGATGCATATTTTGGGATAAGACAGGAAGTTGAGAAGAAATACTTTGCATAATACTGGTTGAAGACAAAAAGGCTGTGGATGTCGTGTATTTGGACCTTAGGAAAGCCTTTGACATGGATTCCCACAATAAGCTTCAGGAGAAACTCTTAGAGCATGGACCGGATGGAAACACTTTATGCTGGGTTAGGAATTATCTGGATGGATGAGCTCAGAGAGTGCTGGTGAATGGTGCCGCATCCAGCTGGCAGCCAGTCACCAGTGGAGTCCCACAGGGGTCAGTGTTAGGACTGGCACTGTTCAACATCTTTATTGACGACATGGACGAGGGAATTGAGTCCTTCATCAGCAAGTTTGCAGATTATACCAAGCTAGGGGCAAATGTTGAACTGCCAGAGGGTAGGAAGGCCCTTCAGAGGGACCTTGACAGGCTAGAGAAATGGGCAGACTCCAACAGTATGAGATTTAACAAGACTAAGTGCTGGGTTCTTCACTTTGGACACAGCAACCCCAANACCTTGGAGGTGTTTAAGAGAAGATTGGATGAGGAGCTTAGTAACATGGTCTAGCTGGGGGATGTAGGGCTGGATGGTCCTGTGGGCCTCTCCTGGCTTGGAGTGCCTTGTGCGACTGTGAGGGATCTAGGTTTGTGTTCACCACTCTGGGGTGTGCTTTCGGTCTCTGTACGGGTGTTAGATGGTGAGCTGGACTAGATGATCCTTGTGGGTCCCTTCCAGCTCATAGCATTCTGTGATTCTGTGATTCTGTAATTTTACGGAATATCATTTAAAGATGTTCCAAGCCCTGGTATTACCTCAACACGCATGGAATGCAATGAAGAATTTCTGGACATTCTCTTTGACTAAGCAATCCTGTTCCACCCTATTTTTTTGCATGACCTGTGAGTGCCTTAGATGAGAATTTTGTACATGTTTTTTTCTCAGATATCTTTGTCAGCCATTATTAGTAGCTTTCTACAGCAAGAATGCTGGGGAAAAAAGCAATAAACATACTTCCAGTCCCAAGAGAGAAGTGTTTCTTGTCATTCTTATTTATCAAAATTAACACTTACTTATCAAAATTAGATAGTAGCATTTGTTATCCAGAATAAAACTTTTCAATATTCTATATATTTAACTATAATCATCAGAGTATTGGAATCAGTATAGCTTTTTACTATTGGATTATATTAGACAAGTAGCTATTTGAATTATTGGATAGGTAATATCACTGTGGCACATGGCACTAACCTGCAGCTTATGTACCCTGTATGCAGGCAACAGCCTAATCCTATCTGTTACAATAGGAGGAAGAATAAATACCAGAAGAGGATCCCAAGTAGGTTAATATTTCTTGAGGAAGGTTGGTGAAAAATGTTTCTCGACTTAGTTTGCAGATTAAAGCAAAAATATTACAACAATCTACCAGTTGTCTGGATCTTCTCTTCTACATTCCTTGCAGAACACTAAGCTGCTTTGATACTGAGACTAGAAACAGCCTGGTGGGATCCAGAGTCTGGACAACTGCATTTCTAAACTGGGGGACATGGTAGGGGGAGAGTATAACCCCCCTGTAATCCAGGAGGAGGTAGATAGAGACTTGCTGAGCAGCTTGGATACTCACAAGTCCATGGGAACAGATGGGATCCATCCGAGGGTGATGAAAGAGCTGACAGATGAACTCGCTAAGCTACTCTCCATAATTTACCAACAGTCCTGGCTTACCTGTGACGTATCAGATGACAGGAAATTGGCTAATGTGACACCCATCCACTAGAAGAGCTGGAAAGATGATTTTGGTAATTATAGACCTGTCAGCCTGACTTTGTTCCTGGGCAAAATCATGGAACAGATAATCCTGAATGTTATTTCGCAGCACCTGCAAAATAACTACAACATTAGATCTAGTCAGCATGGATTTAGGAGAAGCAGGTCCTGCCTGACCAACCTGAACCAAATGGTGATTCGCCCGATTGACAATAGAAAGGCCATAGATGCTGTGTACTTGGACCTTAGCAATGCCTTTGACAAGGTTTCCCATGGTAAGCTTCAGAAGAAACTCTTAAAGTGTGAATTGGATAGGAGCATCCTGTGTAGAGTTAGGAATTGGTTGGCTGGACAAGCCCAGAGAACACTGGTAAATGGTGCCACATCCTACTGGCAGCCAGTCACTAGTGGACTCCCACAAGGATCAGTGCTTGGCCTGGCACTTTTTAATATCTTCATTGATGATATGGATGAGGGAATTGAGTCCATCACTAGCAAGTTTGCAGATGATACCAAGCTGGGGGCAAATGTTGAACTACCAGACGGTAGAAGGGCCCTTCAGAGGGACCTTGGCAGGCTAGAGAAATGGGCAGATTCTAATGGGATGAGATTTAGCAAGTCCAAATGCCAAGTTCTTCACTTTGGACTTAACAATCTCATGCATCGTTATCGTCTGGGGGATGAGTGACTGGAGAGTGGTGAAATGGAGAGGGATTTGGGAGTATTGGTTGACAACCAACAGTGTGCCCAGGTGGCTAAGAGGGCCAATGGCATCCTGGCCTGTATCAGGAATAGTGTGGCCAGTAGGACTAGGGAAGTCATTCTTCCCTTATACTCGGCACTGGTCTGACTACATCTTGAGTACTGTGTCCGGTTCTGGGCTCCCCAGTTTAACAAGGATATTGAGCTGCTTGAGAGGGTCCAGAGAGGGCAACAAGGATGATGAAAAGTTTGGAGGACAAGCCCTATGGGAAGTGACTGCAAGAGCTGGGATTTTTCAGCCTGAAGAAGAGGAGGCTCAGAGGTGACCTCATTGCTCTTTACAACTACCTGAGGGGAGGTTGCAGTCAGATGGGTGTGAATCTCTTCTCTCAGGCTGACAACACCAGAACAAGAGGACATGGTCTTAAGCTGTGCCAGGGGAGGTTTAGTCTGGATGCTAGGAAGAGCTTTTTCACAGAGAGAGTGATCACTCATTGGAATCGTCTGCCCAGGGAGGTAGTTGAGTTGCCATCCCTGGAGGTGTTTAATAAAGGGCTGGATGAGGAACTTAGTGACATGGTCTAGATAATGGGAGGCTCAGATGGACAGAGCATGGTGTCCACAACTCTGGGGTTGTGGGTTCGATCCCTGTATGGGCATTAGCTTGGGAATTGGCCTTGATGATCCTTTTGGATCCCTTCCAGCTCAGAACATTCTGTGAATTCTGTGATTAAATAGCTCCATTGGGTCTTCAGGGATCTTCAGGTCAACTCAGCTCTGCTGTATAATTAGTCTAACCTCATTACTTATTAATGGAGTTAATAAGCTATGCTATCAGCAGAACTATTTAAATGCAAATAGTAAACTTTGTCTAGTTATTTAAGTGGAGTGATGTTTTCTGCCCTCTTACAGACCACAGAAAACTCTAAGCATGTGTTCTGTGTGTATTCTCTGAGACACGCATGATTTAATGGAAAGGTTTCTCCTCTTGTTCTGCCTTCTTTAATACAGAGTTTAGCAAATAAAACCAGTCCGTTGTAACTTGCTTGGAACCTTCGAGGTTCAAATACAAAGAATCCTTCCCGGTATCTCTTAAATACTTTCTAGAGAACATAAAGACATGAATAACATAATGACCACTACTCAGACTGATTTTGCTTTAGGGAAATCACTGGCAATATAAACAGCAGGAGACACGCCTTTATAATCTCTGGAACCAAATTTAAAAAGAGTTGTATGTTTGTCTAATTATTCAATCCATTTCTACTTCTCACAATGGAACAAAGATTCCTCCTGTAGCAGATGGATCCTTCTCAGTGTCTTCCATTTAATTTCCCTCTTAGGAAACTCAGCTTTTACAATTGCCATCCTTCTGGCTGAATAGAGAGACCTGTCTGAATGGCCACCTTTACAGCAGATACTTTTGCTGTGTTACACTGCACTCCATGACACCCAGTAAGTTGTTCAGTCTTACCCTGTTCAGTCTTATCCTGGGGATCCCAGGGATCAGCAGTCCCTCTGTATGAACTCAAACTGGCCTGGTCTCTTAACATGGCTTCAAAAGGCATATGAAAACTTCATTATTAGATTAAACAGGATGCAAAACAGAGGAAGATTTCAAGTACAGCATTCTAACAGTATGGCCTGTGAGATCTTTTGGGATGATTTTTCACACAAAGTGTTGCAGTACCCAGCATGAATGTGGCAAATGGGGCCTTGCAAAATGCTTGGGCTCACCATCAGCATACTGATAAAAGTAAAAATAAGCTTCTGATTGGTAAGTATTAGGGGTCACTGTGATGCTGCAAGGATTTATGGAGTCTAAAAAACCTCTGTGGAACCTCATGGAATCAAAGGGCCTTTGCAACACTGCAGAACCTTTGACAATGAAGAGGCCTTTTTCAGACTGTGGTACCTCATGGAATCAAGGAGGCATTAGGGCACTGCAAGGCGTTATGGAGCACAAAGGGACCCTGGAACATCCTGAGCCTGATGAAATCAAGAGCCAGTAATGACACTGGAGAATCTCATGAAACTAATGGAATTGTGGGACAGTGTGGAATCTCAGTGAAACAAGGAGTGATTTGGACATGTAAATGCCATTTAGACATGAGATAAAAGGAGATCCAAGACATTCTGGAATTTCACAAAATTACGGAGCCATTGTGACACTGCAGGACCTCATGGAACATTGAAAAAAAGGCCTCATGGAAAAATCCTTTGAAACTTGTTGGAATCAAGGATCAGTTGTAAGTTTTGGGGCCTCATGGAATGAAATGGAACTCTGAGATATTTCAGAACCTCCTGGAATCAAAGGGTCATTTTGACACTGAGGTGGTCATGGAACAAAAGGGACCCTCTGACACTGTGGAACCTCATGGAGTCAAAAAGAAATTTGGAACATTGCAGAATTTATGGGAAGCAATGGGACCCCAAGGAANTGGAATGGGCTGCCCAGGGAGGTGGTGGAGTCGCCGTCCCTAGAGGTGTTTAAGAAAAGGTTGGATGATATACTTGGTGGCATGACCTAGATATTAGGGTAGTGTGTTATAGGTAGGATGGTGTGTTGGTAGTAGGATGACAACAGGTTAGGTAACAGGTTAGGCTAGGTAACAGGTGATAGGTTGGACTTGATGACATCTATGGTCTTTTCCAACCTTATTAATTCTGTGATTCTGTGATGGGTGCTCAGTCTCCTTCCCTGATGACCCAAATCAATCATATATGCATGATTTTGGTATCATGGCATTTCAGACAGCAAAGTAGGCAAAGGATAATAAATAGAAAAATACAAATACATTATATCCTGTAGAAATCTGTTTTCTACCAGGACTGTAGAATGGGCTGCCCAGGGAGGTGGTGGAGTCGCCATCCCTGGAAGTGTTTAAGAGAAGACTGGACGAGGAGCTTAGTGACATGGTCTAGCTGGTCTAGCTGGGGGGTGAGGGCTGGATGACCCTGGGCCCCCTCCGGCTCAGAGTGGCCTGCTAGACTGTGAGGCATCTAGGTTGTTATTATACTCTGGGATGTGCTCTTGGTCGCTGTACGGGTATTAGATGGTGAGTTGGACTAGATGATCCTTGTGAGTCCCTTCCAACTCATAATTTTCTGTGATTCTGTATACTGTACTTCAGCCTAGGACCGACAAGACTAACTAGTGCAGTGACCTAACTGCATACCTGCGTCTGTAATTAGTTCTGACAAGTTACTCAGACCAGCCTCCCTTGCTATATAAGCTATGAATATACAATTATACCCCACCCTTCACTAGGAACGGGACAGGCCACAGGCCTCTCGAAATGCTAAACTCGCAAAGAAGTGCAGGTCATTAATATGCATGCAGGTCACGACCATTGCTCCAACCCCAGCACTCTGAAGCATTGCGGACAATTTTCCGCTCTTTCCCATGGTCTGTCTTGGCACAGTTGAGCAAAGGGAACCATTTCTGAGGGCCTGCTGTGACTGTGTGTACTCGCAGCCCAAACCCTGTGCCGCTGCTCCCCCCGCCCCAGACCCCAGCCCGGCCCCAGGGGCCTCGCCCCACGTGTGCTCGCTCTGCCTCCACGGCGGGGAAGGGGTATCCCTGAGCTCTGGTCAGCATTCATGGAGCCTGGAAAAACCTTAACTTTGCAACACTGCAACAACCCCTGCCACTTATGGAGGGGGCAGGGCATCGGTATTGGTGGTTTTTTCCCTTTAACATCCACGAGTCCCGGTAGAGGCAGCACTGCCTGGGCTTTGACTGGGCTTTGAGTAATAAGGAATGGCATGTCTTGTGGTGGTGCTGCGCTGGGCCTCAACGAAGCACACAGGACCAGGTCAGGGACCGGGGCACGGTGCTGCAGGGCTCTAAACTTTATTGCGAGCTGCAGAAACCGCACGCTCCAGCCCCGCCACGTGCCCATGGAGCTGCCGACACGGGCACAATCACTGGGGTCGGGGAGAGGGGGGGGAGCGGCACAAGCTTTGGGCTGTGGGAGCAACCACAGCAGCCCGGAGAAGCCCACAGGGTGGCGGAGGTGGGAGGGGTCAGGTCGGTATCAGAGTTTCTTTCCCTTTAATATCCACTGGTCCCATGAGACAGGGGCAGCGTTGCCCGTACGGTCCCAGAGGGTGGGGGAACAGAAGCCTCCTCCTGGCAGAGCGACAGCTGTGCCCTCCCAGCGCACAGCTTGCCTCACTTTCTTGGGACAGTTTCCCAAGTCAGGGATGGGGGCATGGTGCCACCATTGCGAGCCCCCTCCCCGCAGGGCAGGGTGAGTCCCGCCCTACAGGCACCGCGGCACCATGCCTCGGCAGAGCAGAGTGACTGCACGTGTGTCGGCCAGCTAGACTCGCAGACAGCTGAATCATAATTGCGAAAAATTTGCTTTGCAAATGGGTGGGGTCGTAATGGAGAGGTCACAATGCTGCCGGGATTCACTGTAAATAGATACAATAGTTGAAGGCTTCCTTTCTAGAACAGGGAAGAGTTTCCTAGCTCCTTGGTTTTATGTATCCTAAGCAAATCCCAGTACAATTTTGGAGTGAGAATTAGGGATATGCTGACTCCCCAAACCTGCTTTCCATGCAAAGGAAACCAGGGTACAGGAGATGCAAGGAGAAGCATGACTCCAGGGAATGCCATGACATGTTCAGAAGGCAGCCTCTACACAACCTATTAAGTAATTTTTTACAGACACCTAATTTAGGCATCGTAACTTCTTTTCAAATTGACTGAAAGGGGCATCATAGCCTGACAAGCAGCTTTCCAAGTTGCTCATTGCTCTTGTCATAGCTATTTTGAGAAGCCATTAAAATAAACATTTAAAGATTGCGTCCTGAAAATAGCCCCAAACACCTTCTATAATGTTCCAAATGCAGGTCTTATCTTCCAAAGTTTCAAATGTAGGTTTTACATTTTTAGAGAGACATGGTCTGGGGTATTTATTCTGAACTTGTGTGTGGTTTAGGTAGGAGCTAGAGCAGTTTTCTGGAAATGGGGAGTCTAGGTTCAATTTTTGTTTGAGCTGATTCAAACCTACAATTTCTATCCTAGCACCAGTATGACTTATTTTCTCAGGTTTCTAACTTAGCTTACTGCCAGCATTCCCCAAATATCTCATTGGGACTAATTGTGACAAGAAATGCTCATGAATCACCAAACCAAGTTAAGAGGAAGGTGGGGTAGGGGGCAAGAATCACCCTATAGTTCTGGCATTTGGCTGAAAAGGAGGGTTCTGATTTCTTCTTTATGTTCTTACAGTGTTCCTGGCCTTTATTCTAGAAATTGTATAATATGAAATAAATGTACATATTTAAGCAAAGGCCTCTACTGTCCGCATTACAGAAAAAAAAGTTGCAAAAGAAAGAGATAGGATAACTTAAGGTACCCCTAGACCTCTGACTCGCAAATAGACGAGAACAGACCAAATATATGGGACGTGCTCAAAGACTGTTTTGCTGGAAAACTACTGGTATCTACTCTTGTCTTAAGAATATACATATGTATAGAAAGGTAATTCTTTAACTGAGCATGATATCCCTCAGAAGAACTAATGAATAAAGCAAAGTATTGTGATGAGGTGAAATTCTGATAAAAAGAACAAGGTTTCAGAGATATGGTAGTATTCAGACACCATTTATGAGATGGTTAGGGCAAGGAGAATGAGATGTTTTGCAATTGTCCCTTGGCAAATTTATATGGATACCAGACACAACGTGTAGGATTCACATCAGTACTGCTTCATCTGGATCTTGCCTAGGCAGCAGCTGTGTTCTCTAGTTATAGACTGGTGTCTTCCAACTGGGTCAGGTTGAAACAATTATCACCAGCAGTGTTGGTTGTCCAGACAGATGGGACTTTTGATAATCATCCATACTCTGGCCTAGCAAACAGCATCAGCTGAATTCACAGTATTCACCATATAGATAGGACTGGAAAGGACCTCAAAGATCATCTAGTGCAGCCTATAGTCCAACTAAACCTAGCATCTACATCTAGATCATATCACTCAGCACCTCATCCAGCATCCCCTGGAACACCTCCAGGGTTGGCAGCTCAACCACTTCTGTGGCAACCTATTCAAATCCGGATCACTCCTTTGGTGAAAAACCTTTTCCTAATACCAAGTCTGAACTTCCCCTGTTGAAGCTTAAGACTATGACCTCTCATCCTGTCTCCAGTGGCCAGGGAGAAAAGACCAACCCCCGCCTGACTACAACCTCCTTTTAGATAGTTATAGACAGCAATTAGGTCACCCCTGAGCCTCCTCTTTTCTAGGCTAAATAGACTCAGCTCCTTCAGCCTCCCCTCACAGGGCTTATCATCCAGACCCTTCACCATCCTAGTTGCCCTTCTCTGAACTCGTTCCAGCACCTCAACATATTTCTTGATCTGAGGGGCCCAGAATTGAATACAATACTAGAGGTGTGGTCTAACAGGTGCCGAGTACAGAGGAAGGATAACCTCCCTTGATCTGCTGGCCACACCGTTCTTGATGCAGGCTAGGATGCCACTGGCCTTCTTGGCTGCCTGGGCACACTGTTGGCTCATGTTAAGTTTGCTGTCAACCAATATCCCCAAGTCTCTTTCCACCTCACCATTCTCTAAGCACTCCATCTCCAGCCTATAGTTCTGCATTGGGTTGTTATAACCAAAATGTAGAACCCGACATTTGGACTTGTTAAATTTCATTTTATTGGAGTCTGCCCATCTCTCCAGTCTGTCCAGGTCCCTCTGCAAGCCCTTCCTACCTTCGAACAGATCAACACGTGTTCCGAGCTTGGTGTCATCCGCAAATTTACACACAATGGCCTCAATCCCATCATCAATATCATCAATGAAGGTGTTGAACAGGACTGATCCCAACACCGACCCTTGGGGAACACAACTAGTAACTGGTCTCCAACTAGATGAGACACCATTAACTACCACCACTCTCTGGGCTCAACCATCTAACCAGTTCCTAACCCAGCAAAGAATATTCCTATCAAAGCCCCTTGCTGCCATCTTCCCCAGGAGTATATTGTGGGAGACTGTGTCGAATGCTTTACTGAAGCCCAAGTACACCACACCCATAGCCTTCCTCTCATCCATCAGGTGAGTCACTTGATCATACAATGAGATCAGGTTGGTTAAGCAACACCTAAGCCTTCTAAACCCATGCTGACTGGGCCTGATCTCTTGTCCATCCTGTAGATGTTGCATGATAGCACTCAGGATTATCTGTTCCATAACTTTGCCCAGAACTGAGGTGAGGCTAATTTGAAAACCTTCAAATCCAGTTGATTGATTTGAAGGTTTTCAAACCAGGTGACCTTCTTCCTCCATGGTCAGCCCTCTTACCAGAACTGGGGAACAATGGCAAACCAGAGTGGAGAAATACCATGAATCTTGTGTAGCATTTCAGTGTTATTGTGGCAGGCAGGAGGCCCCTGTACTGGGTTTTCACCTGAATTCAACCAAAACTAGGAATGGAATGCTAGGGTCTGAAAGCAGCTTGCTGGTGTTCAAAAGGAAAAGGTGGAAGTAAATTACCTCAGGCATTTAATGATTAGCTTGTGTTGGCAGCACCAGGCATAGCAGCAGATTGGATTTCTGATATTAATGCCAGTGTTTAATGGCAATATTGCAGCATTTAATCAGAAATAAATTGAGCTGATGTATTTAAGCAAGATGAAGGGAAAATAAAAGGACTGGTTTTGACAGCTCCCATTTTGACAGCATTGGCTTAAAATTTTCCTCCATCCTGTCCAGCATTCCAGCTCTTTTAAAACAGTCTATGCTTTCACCATATTGCATCCGATACATCAGTAGTGACTGAAAATGTAATCACTGAAGGTGATACACAACTCAACGGGCCAAAAAGAAATCGTTCTATGATTTAAAAAAAGCTCACATATTTTCTGAGTTAATGTTCTCTTTATAAAAAACTAAATTCTTCCTTCTCACACTGAGAAGTTACTTGGACTTACTGAGTTGTTTGGAGGAAATATTTCCATCTAAATCTGTCTACAGTCATCAGATGAATTCTCAATATATACAAAGGAATATTTTGTTCTTTGATCAACTTAAAATTTGACTGTGCTGACAGAAGTTATGTCTGATCTCATTTACATCAGTACATAACTCATTTTACTTCAACCAGAACTGCTCTGGATTCACACTAGTATATGTCTGAAGAGAGCTTGACCTTGCTTTTCAGGGTTTTAGAGATAGCTGCTCTCAAATAATCTTTCTGCAGCTTACTCATGTTTATTTCTTCCATGCTGAATGATCACTCATTGCCAGCCAAGTCAACTCAACTCTCCTAGACAAGAAAGGTCAAAATTCTGTCTTCTTATTTGACTTCACCTATTGCCCAAAATTAAAGGTGAGATGTTTTCTCTTTTTCTCAGGTCCTCCAGTCTCATAACTTAAGCTGAAGCAGGAGTATTTGCCTGGGGTCCTCCCATATTCCTTTTTCCCTTCAACTGGTGAGTCAAAAACACCATCTGACTTCAGAGCTCCCCATCTACTGCTCAGAAGTTGAATTAAGTCTGGAATATAGTATGTATATTTTCTATGATATACAGTTGAGTCTCCTATATCGCAGACCCACTGCTGCTGGCTTGGGCATGAGGCTAAATTTGGCCATGTTTTACTGCTGAAGTATTTTTGATGTTCTAGGGACCTCTAAAAATTCTTGAGCAAAGCTAGATGAGTAAATTCTTGTGACAGGTAAAAGAAAAGTTGGTCATGGTAGCTTTATATATAGTGCTGAAAGTTATTGGAGTTTCATGGAGTAATGAATCCCCCTGTATATTCCTTTCCCTGTACTATGGCACAGCACAGTGCAGGAGAAAATGGGGCCTTATTTCATAATCTGCCTGTTGAAAAGTAGATGTTTGTGAAAGGAAATCGATATAAAAACAAATTATTTTGTCACACTTCCCATTGAAATCTTCTTGTTCTTTACGGACAAGCTTAAGCAATACAATTTCAAAGCACCACACCCCAATCTGTGCTGTAAATCAGGGAAACTCCCTCAAGTCCGTAAGCCTCTGAAAGAAACACTGCCTCGAATCACAAGCTGGTGTTGCAGGGAATATGCGCCAGACAACATTCCATTGTCACCACCCAGGAGCATCCAGGTCAAGTGTTTTGAGTAGGGGAGGAAGTCATGCTGTCTAGTTTTAAGCTCCCAGTTTAGGAGTTTATATTGAAAGGGTTGCTCTCCCTAAACAGGCAAAGGAAAGACAGGTTCTTCCAGCCAGCAATTCGGAGTATATGTGTAATTCAGGTGCTATAGAACATCTGAGAAAGTTTCTTCTGTTCAGTACCTATACAGAAAACTTGGATGTCTAAAACTGGCTAAATGAGTCGTAAAATATTCTGTTCGTTTATTCAAGGAGCTGTGGGGAGATTAATCCAATTTGGGCTGCTAAAATAAACTCCTGAGTTTGGTGGCTGAGGTTTGGCAATATGCCTGACACACTTTCACCTGGATATCCCTGTTCTGAGGACCACTTTATACCCTATTAACTAACCACAGTAGTAGAGTGACAGTTATAAAGAAAGCCTGAGGAAAGCTTGGCTGTGGTGGGGTTAACTGGTCACTGCTACACTTTCACATCACCCAAAATAAAGCTTCCTAGAAATTCTTTTGAGGTCATTCTCATAAGTAGTATCAAACAAGAAGCCTTTTTTTCCATTTCTCACTGCAGGTATTGTCATGAACTTGTGTAGTTACCACGCTCCTTTGTAGTGTTCCTGTAACGCTAAGGACTCCTGTACACTGCCATTCTACCTGCTCACAGCAATCCCAGTCTCAAGGAAAAGGCAGGATATTAATGTTTAATGCAGATGATGAAAGACTATAAAGTGTTGATTTGTTTGCAAATAGAAGACATTAAATTTTCTGAATATTTTTATCTATTGCTAACTGTAGTTCTTATTCTCTTGCTCTTCATTCCCTATATGGGCACAAATGGAGACGAACAAATGGACATGATCAGTGAATCAAATTATAAAATACAGAGAAGGTCAAAGCAGTAACATTTATTGCCATCATCTCTCAGAGAATATATGAGGCATTAAAATTCTGATACTGTACCATATTCTAGTCACAAAGATTTTAACGAGCACAAGTAATGTCATCAAATGAATCTCATCTAATGACACTAGTAATAATGAGAACAAGAAAAGATGCACACACAACCTCCCTGGGTATGATCCTAAATAGGTGTTTTACAGTCTCGGAAAGCGGGAGCTGTGGCGACATATTAAGGAATTCACAACACAGCCAAGCTGATTAGTCATTATGTATTGCACAACTGGTGTTGATTGCTACTACTAGATATCTGATGCACTGCTACCCTGTGCAACACCATTTTTTCCCCACCATGGTCATGAAATTTCTGTTGACAAATAGGGAGAACTGCCATAAATAATACAAGGGAAGCTAAGTGTAACTCTCAACTGTGAATCTGCAATTACTTCAGGAGAACAGAGTAAACAACACAGCTGACGAGACTCGTATCTATCAGCTCTATTTTTAATGAGTTCATCCTTTTGCATAGTACATGGTTGCAACTCAGAAACATGCTTGAGCCAGGCATCACATCTGTCTGCAGGCACCAAATCAAGGGTGGCATAAGTGGTTTTAATTTTATAGAATCTGGAGGATGCAGGGTATAGAAATTCTATGCAGGATAGACTGGCAGAAGTTTGGAATTATGCTTTGCAGGCTCTTTTCCCCAGAACCTCTAGAAAATATCACACAGAATCACAGAATCA
>WEKX01004425.1:21926-33657 GCA_013390025.1 Pitta sordida | reverse complement strand
CCCCATCAGTGTCCAAACCAGGACAGTCTGTTAACAACAAGAGACTGTGAAATTTATTACAGTATAGGAGCAGTATTTACAAGCTGTGAATTCATGGAGTCTCTGTGGAGAAGTGGACCCAAACAACTGAGCAGAAACAACATGGCGGTCAATGGGTACAGACCTGTGATGAAGAGGTCCAACTGTAATATCATTTATTGCCCCAGGAGATTTCTGACTANNNTTTCTGACTATCATAGAGAGAAACAAGAAGAGAGAGACATGTTACCTTGCTGTATCTCTGACAGTTGCATTAGAAGAACCAGAGGAGATGAACAAACATAGTCTTTCCCATTAAAGAGTATATGCTAGATGGGAAGGCAAATACCAATTTTTTTTCCTCTCAGTCATGACCATCAGTGTTTGTTCAACTAGTTACTTGGGAAACAGTACTTACTCAGGCCACCATTTGAGTAGTCCTCAGTATTCAAAGCATGTTAATGATAACATAGGTGATCTCTGTGTTGATATGAAAGGTCTACAGAAATGATGCTTTGGTTTGATAGGAAAATAGTGGTGAATAAGATCAAGTGAAGGCCCTGCCTGGAACTGTGGCAATCATGGAATGAAAAGCTTGGGTTTATTAGGGGTTTTTAAATTTTTCTTTTCCAGCAACATGAGACTAATTTCTATTTTTCACAAACTGGATCCCTCTGTGTTTTGTACTCCTGGACTATTGTTTTCCTCTCTTTACATATGTGCTCTATTTCATGCTTTTATTAATCAAGGTCTTCCTCCATTCCCTGTCACTTGCCTTGTGCTTCAAAAGTAACAAGAGAAACTGTATTAAATTAATAAATTCCTACCTGAGAGGCCAGCTCCATCTAAGCCTATAGGCTCACTGGGCACTGATTTGTTGAGTGTAACCTGAAATCTTAAAACACTTTCTAGACGAACATTAAGGTACAAATGAGTACTGGTTTGTCTTTCAAGTCAATGCTTAAATAAAAAAAAGCTGATGATGTTTTCATTGAGGTGGAAAGAGTGACAGACAGCCTCTTGACAGAGGATTACCAGGAGAGAGCACACAGAGCTAAAGTTCTGTTTGCACTTTCTAATTCCAGACAGAGAGGGAGGTCAGGGAGCTGGGAAGGAGATCAGGAGAGGAAAACTGTATTTTTCCTTGTGTTGTTTTGTTGGGCTCAGTTACACATATATCACCATGGCTAAATTATAAGGTCTGTATTCTGCTGATGGATGGGCAGTAGGTTTTGCCTGGAAACACAGGAACTCACAGGATAACACTGGCAATACCTGGGCCAAAGGCAAATTGACCGTGTAAGCCCGCTGTTAAACTTTCCTTCTAGTAACAGACTGTGACTCAATCCACACAAACTCTTTCTGTTCTCATCTTTCTACAGCAACACACTTCAGATTTCTCAACAGTTCTCAAGAAAGTACTTAAAGACAGAGGAGCAAAAATTCACATTGAGCTCCCCTGTAAAAGCTAGAAATGGGGAAAAATGAACTCATGCATCACAAGAAAAAAAGCAGAGATAATTCAGGGGCACAACTGAGTGTTTTGAACTGTACTTCTCTCGCCAGCAGGAGTAACAGTATCAACAAGGATTTGGCCTTACCCAGGCAAAGTTAGCAAAAATAAGCCATGATTACAGCATTTTTAAATGAAAGCAAGGGGAACTGACGGGTTTCAGCTTCCCGGGGAGAAACCCAACAACGGACAAAAGATAAAGAGGCGCTCTTTCTCCTTCAGAGATACTATCCCAGTTTATTCTGGAACTCCGTTCCTTGAGGCTGAAAGTGAAAGAGCACCAAAACACAAGGGTCAACTCTTTTTCAGTCCCAGGAAAAGGGGGCGGGCAGTGGGAAGGTAACTACAACCTTAGGGTTGAAACTTAGGGGGTGGGGTGTAGGGCGTGGTTTGCTAGAAGGCACCATAAGCCAGACAGGGAAGTACCGAATGTACCATTTGTGCAAATATGACAAGCCACCCAAAGCAGTAGAAAATATGAATGCACGACAACAGGGAAGTGTTCTACTTTTCATCCTCTTTGGGTCCAAGTTTTCATCTTTAAATGGAAATTGCAATAGTTTGTCATCTCAGTGCTGCAGTCCTTGTCTCAGGAACAAGCTGTGTCTCTGTCTTTCCCAGATGTCTGTATTTTCCTTACTCTGAGGTAGTAGACTATTCGTGTAAGTGGGGAGCTCTGACTCCAGCATTTCCAGGAACTTTATACAGCTGGTGATAGCAGTGTTTCTGGATGCTGTGCCAGTCTGTGTGAGCACAGCGTACCTTGAGGAAGAAGCAGGCACTCTTTCAGTGACCTTCTGCCCTCTTGCTGCTTGGCTCTCTTTGCCTGTATACCTCTGCACAGCAATAGCAGGAGTGGGGAAGTTGGATGTTTGCCCAGTCAACAAATCTGTTTTCAAAGGGAAAATTTATTGTTACTTTCTCAAAATCAAGTTAAATCAAGCTGCTTTTTAGGGTCTCTCAAATCAGGCTCCTCCACAATTTGTTCCATCTCCTGGAAAAAAAACCCAACAAAATGGCAAAATAAAACTATTTATCATATCTGACTAATCTTGGAGGGGTTCATCCTTGAAATATTATGGCCAGAATAAACACTGCAAAACCCCCGCCTTACACATGTTCAGAAATGCCATACTCATGCAAGATTTTTAAAACACAAAATGGAAATAAAAAAAGTAAAATATTATTGAAACAAACCACACACATAGGGAGTGGGAACCCAGACAGCAATGTTTAGCATGTTACCAAATACATTTTATTTTTAAGAAAAAGAAAGATAGAAGCAGAGATACTTCTACCGTAAGTTTGACCCTAGACTGGAAGACTCAGAATGTGGTAGAACTGAAAGACATTGCTGCAGTCTTTGGAACCAGAGCATCTTGCACATGTTATTGCTCTCTAATTAAAATGAAGCCGAGAATTAGACTTTGAGACCAGTACACAGTGAAAATGAGTACCAGAATAGGCCTCTACCTACAGCAATACGGGGAGGAGAGGGCTAAGGGGCTTGGAAGAGGTCAGGTCCACAGTGAAATGTGGGCAACAGGACACTCAGGACTGATCATTTCGATGGAACTGCACTGGTGAGCAACCAAAGCTGGATTTTGAAGGAAAACTACAAATACAAGTTGAAGATTCAATAAGCTCCAAACACAAGTTAGAAAAGGAGAGTTTCTGTGGATTGGGTTGGTTTTTTTCACTTAGGCTGTTTCATTGGCAAAGTAGATGTTCAGTCAGATCATTTGAATTTCATAACTGATGGAGTTAACTGGCTTGCTATGTGATCATTTGGATATGAATTATTGCCACAAGTTCCAAAATTCTCTTTTTTTTGTATGAAGAAGTACAAACTGTTATTGATAAAGAATAAGGCATAAAAGAAATGAAAAAAACAAGTTAAGTAAAAGAAAGAGAAATCAAAAATGCAGATGTTATATTGAATGGCAAGTGTAATGATATCCACATGTATCTTTGTGTTCTGGTATTTTCTGTATTTCATTATATTTTCCTGACAGAAATTATAGAAGCCTAAATAACAAAAGAGCCAAGCTTAAGCTGGTGACAGAAAGAGCACCCTGTGCTGACTTAGAGCAAACACTGTTTGGACCTATAGGTAGCTCAGAGACAGCATTTTTCTGATTGAAAGATGTATCACATTAAGCTGTTTTATAACTCTGAGGTGGGTAATTCCATGGACAAAATATTTTCCTCTGGCGACTGGAGACTAGTCTGTAGAATTACGGTAGAGGTGTTTCTGGCCATGAGAATTTTGAGACCTTTTTCCTTCCTTTTGAGGAGCAAGTAGAAAAAGTACATGCACTTCATTAAGTCAAAACAAGGCTGGATAACATGTGACTGACAATATGTGGGGGAAAAACTGATTTTGATATATATTATATGCAGACTATATTAATATCTTACAGGAAGAAACTCCAAAGCCACAGTAAAGATGATTTTGCCTGTGCAGACTGCTTGTAGTGAGATGGTTTTTTACCACAACCTGTGCTGTCCTCCCTTCCAATCACTATGTCACACCATGGTACCATACCTACTGTGAAGCTGAGCAACAGAAGTCCTCATCAGGTTCTGAATATTAGGGGCACTCCTCCTTTGTTTCTGTGTTTCCCAGGATAGGCACTATATAAGATACTCCCTTTGATGGCTTTAATCATAAAAGGTAACTGTCAATGATTATAAAAGGCTTCTTGTAGCTCTCTTCTTTATATCGCTCATTAACTACTTTATATCTCCCTGACTGGAAAGAACATGTACCAGTGTCCAGGATCTTCGTTATATGCCACATGATCTTTGTTTTATATCACTTGATCTGTGATCTTCAGTATCCTATCACTGTTAAATTTAGATCCTAGGACCAAAATGTATTTTCTACAGTGCTTTTCAGGGAGGCAAAGAGCCACTACGTCCATTTCAGAGTACAATTTCTCAAAAATTAAGAAAGTGGAGGAAACCTACCAGGAGTACAAGCAGAGCCATTCTGTACCTACATGGTGATGTGTCCCTAAAAGCCCTGAAGTTAAATGAAATTAGGGTGATAATGTGATGGAATATCCCTTTGCTTCCAGCAGAAGTGGTGTGAGAACCTTGTATCCTCAAAGTGGGGTGTTGCTGTCCCTGTTTGCAGGTGCATGATGAGAAGGCTGCAATTACAAATCATATATTTGTGTTTGTTTTCTTCCCAGGCCCCATACACATCAGTAAGAGAGGAAAGGCAAATGCATACATGCAGATATGTGTTTGGAAAATACTCAAGGAGGAGGAGGAATGGAAATTGGCATGTGATGGAAATGGCCGAAGAGTTACACCAACAAAGAAACAACGATAAGATTAGGCAGGATCAGGCCATAACTACTTTAGCTGAACAATACCATGTTGTAGTCCGTTTTCTTCACTTACAAGGATTCATAGTACATAGAAGGTTTTTTCTGCTTCAAAACTGTGTGCCTGACCACAGTGCAGGTGCTACCCAAGCCCCTTCCCAGGCTGGAAAGTAGCAGAGATAAAAAGCCAGGAAACTGTTGCCCCTTAAAAAGAGTAAATTTCTCTCAGTTCACATCATATTCTCTCCTATAAGCTTAGGAGGTATTTGTATAGTTGTAGTATGGTAGAGAAAAAGATCATTTTAGTCATGTTTTTTGTTTTATGGAGGTCAGCACTGGAGATCTAGGGAAGAGTCATAATGAAAAAAAACCAAGAATATATGGTGGTAACATCCAGCTTCTAGATGTCTGCATTTCACAAGCTTTAGAGCCATAGGTAGAATCTTCACATGAGATAATCATTGATAAATCTTATTCCATTAATTTATCTAACTTCATTTAAGCAGGCATGTATATGACATTAAACAGTATGTATATGCTTCCCTCTAGACTAGAAGAGTTTGCTTTTTTTATGGGTGATCTTGTATTTACTGTTGGAAAAAACTGTTGGAAAAAAAAAATACCTTTTCCTCTGGCTCAGTTTCGTGAATGTTGACAAAAATGCTAGTCTTTGCAAGAATAAATGTAAAATGACTTTTTTTTTTAATATTACTCAACATGTAAATATTTGATAAGATGTTATAGTTATATAGTAATGTTAAATTAAATATTCTAGCATTAACAGATATCCTGAAGCCTTTTTCGTACAGCCATCTCAGGTATTTCCCAGACTATAATAAACTATTAGAAGTTCAGAAATACACAAAACAAAGCTAAGCTTTTGAAAGAGGAATTCATAAGCAAATCTTTGTACCTTTTTGGAAAACAGGTACCACATAGTAAATACTTATTGTAGACATATTGTTAAGAGAGAGAAACAGCAGGAGTTGTGTAGCTGGAACCAAGTTGCTATAAATAATTTTGTCAAAGACCACTGTCAACGACATTTATACTGTGTCCAAATTCTGCTACCTTGTTACACATTATTAAAACAATAAGATCACATACATATTGTGGTGTATGGCAACTCACTCAAAGCCAAGAAGCCTGGCTGATCTCTGTTGCTGTCTGTGTCTAAGCAGTTAACTGAGCAGTGTTCCACAGCCTTTACCCTGCACAGCATGGCTCACTCAGGGGCTTCCTAAATGTCCTTTTCCCAACCCTACACTGGCTGAGCAGTGGGATGGAATGGGATTTAAAGAAGGGAAAATGATTAAGCCCCAAATGCAGTGAGTATTAGGGATGTAAGAGAGTATTTTAAGTGTAAAAAACCTCCTTCTAGGCAAATTCTCATTTGGTAGAGGCACAGTGGAGACCGTTACACTCTCCTGTGTAAATACGGACTTCAGCATGTCTGTTTGTGTGTGGCTGGATTCTACTCAAACACACTACTCCATCTTTACCTGTTTAGTGGTAGAGAAATTTACAGCTGTGTTCGTGAATGCAAATGAAATATGATGCTAACGTTCACAACTCCCCAGTTTACGAAGGATGTTGAGATGCTTGAGAGGGTCCAGAGAAGGGTGACAAGGATGGTGAAAGGACTGGAGGACAAGCCCTATGGGGAGTGACTACAGGAACTGGGGTTGTTCAGCCTGGAGAAGAGGAGGCTCAGAGGTGACTCCATTGCTATTTACAACTATGTGCTGG
The DNA here is from genome assembly GCA_013390025.1 of Pitta sordida. Taxonomy (NCBI): domain Eukaryota; kingdom Metazoa; phylum Chordata; class Aves; order Passeriformes; family Pittidae; genus Pitta; species Pitta sordida. Next base: position 27,039 of record WEKX01004425.1, on the reverse strand, counting down.
GAGGTTGCCACCAGGTGGGTGTGGACCTCTTCTATCAGGCTGACGACACCAGAACGAGAGGACATGGCCTTAAGCTACGCCAGGGGAGGTTTAGACTGAATGTTAGGAAGAGGTTTTTCACAGAGAGAGTGATTGCACATTGGAATGGACTGCCCAGGGAGGTGGTGGAGTCGCCGTCCCTGGAGGTGTTTAAGAGAAGACTGGATGAGGAGCTTAGCAACATGGTCTATCTGGGGGATGTTGGGCTGGATGGTCCTGTGGGTCCCTTCTGGGTCGGAGTGGCCTGTGGGCCTGTGAGGGATCTAGGTTTATGTTCACCACTCTGGGATGTGCGTTCGGTCTCTGTACGGGCGTTAGATGGTGAGTTGGACTAGATGACCCTTGTGGGTCCCTTCCAACTCATAGTATTCTGTGGTTCTGTGATTCTGTATACAAATGTGCATGCATAGATATTTTAAAATTTTCACAGGATATAATTATAAACTTGTACACACAGAACTATTCTAGACTCAAGTATACAGACTTACTGTTGTTTAATTTACCTGGTTCTTTTGTTGTAAAACTTTATGAATTTTAAAAATGCAGAGTGTTCCTTACTTTCAGACTTTCTTTTTAATTTTGCTTTGATTTTCCTGTTGGCACTTTATATTAAAAATGAGTTAGGGTCAGGCCAATAATTTTTATTTCAACAGAATTGCTTCCTTAGAGTGTTCAGTCATATGATTTAGTTTTGGGAAGTCCTGCAAGGAGCTTGGAGTTGGACTCAATGGTCCTTACGGATCCCTTCTCATTTGACATCTTCTGTGATTCAGTGAAAGTTTCATAGACTGATTTTTCTTCTACAAAACATTATAGGAAATTAGATCATCAGAGTTACCATTCCAGAAACATTCAATTTGAAATAACATTTGTTGCTTACGAATCAAGTTCTGGATTGAATCTGGACTGATTTTAGGGATATCTTTAAACTGTAAAAATTTTTAGCCCAGGCTTCTTAAGAAAACCAGGTTTGTCTGTTTCTGTCTGTCTTGTTCACTAATAATGTTTCAAATATCAGCTATTTCTATCTAGTTTAGCAAAGAAAATGAAGTTTCCAGTATCATGAAGTTTTTCTAAGTCTGGAGAAAATAGCATCCAAGCAGAGAGAAGGATCACCTGTGGTGATCCTTTATGGGGTGCTAGAGGACTGGAAATGGACACAGCCATCACAAAGGCTTCATACATCAACAAAGACTGTGGACCAGAGCTTTTGGTCAGCCTTGGCATAACCCAGCTCTCAGGAGATAAGCCCATTGGAAGCCAGAGAGCAGCTCTCAGTGGCTTGTTCTGAAGATGACAAGCTGGAGGCTCCGCAGTGGACACAGCTGCCCACTGGGATTCACAGATGGGTGACTCTGCAGCTCCTTTAGCCAGAGAGGGTCGGTCTCCAATGCTCAGAGCCGTGTTATTTAAAGACCTTCCCTCAGCTCGTTTTTCTCAGTGGTGCGCTACGTGTGGATGCTGTTCGCTGCCCACAGGTGGCAGTGAACCTTCACTGCTCGTCGGAGAAAAACAGGAAATTTCCCTCTGAGCCTTGGTGATGTTTGTGGTCATTGGCGTGCAGCTCCGCTCCTCAGGAAGCCCCGCTTGAGGTGTTCTGGTCTGGCTTTCTGGGATCTAATTAGTGGAGGTCTGGCTGTGCTTTTTGGTCCCCTCTGTGAATGCTGTGATAAAATCTGTGTGACTAGAAGGGTTTGTAAACCAGTCAAAATGAGCAAGATCTGCCAAAAAGTTCATTTAAATCTGTGATGTCTAACAGGATCAATATATGTAGTTGGAAAAGTGTCATTTCTAATGGAACTATGTTTCAGAGATGGTCATTTTACTACCTGTATCTGCCTGAACTTTAGCCTCATGGGAAAAGACAGAGCAAGAGAGGGAAAAAGAAAAGCAACTGAGCAGATCAGTGAAGATCAGAAAACTGCTTGTGCTATTCAGTGTAATAAACTTTGCTGTCAATAAACGTAGCTTCCCTTGGACTCTCTGAAGGATAAAATCACAATTGTTTTTGTTTAAACACTTCTCTCCCATGTCCTTTTTCACAACAAGTTATTTAGGTTTCCTGTGAAATAATGGTACATATTTCTGACCTCCCGAAATACATGCTGAGTGCAAGTTTTTAAACCTGGATAGATAAATAGATTAGATAAAGAAACAAAACAATGGTGTTGAATGTTAAAACAGACAGTAAGTAACATTTAGCCAACCTGTAAGTTTCCATATAATATATAAAATCTGGGTAAATGTCTGTCCCTTTATTTTTGTCCTATCATTTTCCCCTTTTTTCTCTCCAACAATTGCAGCAAATTTCAAAGTGGCAAACAACATTGGCAAACTGAAAAAAAAATTAAATGTAATTTTTTCTCAAACCGACTACTGCCCAAATATGAATTAACTATGTGAGTTTTTCTTTACTCTCAGACAGCTGTGAACATCTGCCAGGGGAGTAGAAACCCATTGCATATGGTACCACCTGCATCTTGACACATAGCAACAAGCCAACTTTTGCTGTCATGTATGTTTTTGCATCTTCACCAAGATTACATGCATGTAACTGAGAGTTTAATCCCGGAAGAGCTCTGTTGTATTACTCCATTACCAACTTCAGTAGACTTCAGTGGAGTCACAGGATGTAACTGAAGTCAGATCCACTCTATTAGTAAACACCTTTTATAGTAAGTGTACTTACCAGTCTAGTGCCCTGTATGGATATTCTGACAATTAGATAACTTTGCTGCCAGACACCTCCAGCTTAGTGAACTGGTTTTAAGACAAAATTTTTAAGACAACAGAGGTTTCTGTAATTTTCTTGTGAAAAGGCAGAGTTCTTTGAGTCCTGGTTCCAAAACAAATGTGGAGGCACACGTGCTGCAGGGAAGACCAGCTCAGGATCTACATATAGTGGGAAAGAAGTCTGGAAACACAGTCTCAGAGGCTATCCAGGCCTTACCTCTCCAAGGTAGTGGCCAGATTGACTTTCTGAGGTTTAGCAGGTTCATCATGTTCAGCATCCAAACCAAGCTGATTTATTATTGGAGGATAAGGCTCCTGGTCTGGAATGTCTCTGATCAGGATGTCTGAAGCAGGTAGGAGGCTCATATCAGAGAGTTAGTAGTGGAGGTACAGAATGTGAACCCTGTGTTGTGTCTCACTAGCCCCATTACCACAGGAAAAAGGTTTTACTCTCAGGAGAGATACAAGATAAACAATGTTTGTGTTCTTCAGGAAAACAAAATCCCTCTTAAATGATCCACATATCACCTTAGGACATAATCTTAAGTTCTGACTGAGCTACTTCAGGGCAAAATATCAAATACAAATCTACATTTTTATGCTTTAGAAATAGAATTAATCCTTGAAGTCTTTGTTATTTTATATACTCTGTGCCTTTGTGACTTTGTTTGGGGCAATGTCAGTTTCACATGGTCTGCATATGGTGATTTTATACCAGAATTGTCTGGCACATAGCTCCTAAGGACAGATGGTGCCACCTGCATCCTCAAATAAGAATAGTCCCAGCTAGGTTTGTAGACAATGATCTATTTAAGAGAGAGAGGAGCTAAAATCCATGAGCTCTCTTCCTATCTAAGTGTAGAACATTTATAGCAATAAAAAACATGAAAATGAAGTGTTATTGAGAGCTTCATTTTCACTGACTTATAGCTCTCAGGAAACATGGAAAAAGGTATTTTCTCACTGGTCTTCAAATTCTATTATTTCTTTCTTGCCACCCAGCTTCTTTTCCAAAGATATGTCTGAGCCACAGGTTCTGAGTTCATATAGAAAATTTCACCCTCCAGGCCTCCCCTCTGTTGTCGTTCTTCCTCTGACCAAGGATATGCAGCCTTGCAGGTTACTTTAAGATGAGTTTTTCGAAAAGCTTATTATTGCAAAGAATTTGCAGTTATGTACTCGTCTTGACACCATCTTATCTTCTCACTGAAATGAAAAATGTCACAAACACAGCTCTGAAGAGAGTACTGAAGATTGAAATTTTGTTTGAACATACATTTCTTTAACAAGAAGTAAGAATGATCAAAGAAAAACTGGATAAAGAAGGAGAAAAAAGTTAGGTTTTCTTAACATTAAAAGTACTTTGTTTACAGGAAAACGATTTGTTGGTTAACAACAGATTCCATTTCCTGAGGAGAAAATGTTTGTACTGTCTGCTTTTAAAAATTCATTTGTCCTTTGTGAAAGGATGTTTGAAACCAGATATTCTTCCATTTATTGAATAATCAATTATTCCCAAAATGTGTGTTTGTATGGGTATGCAGATGTATGGTTATACACCATATTTTATGCCTAGTGAAGAATTTAAACGGTAGTATAGGCCCTAGGTGACAATGGTTTTGCTTCTCTTGGCAAACTGATAGTCTTTTTCTAGAGAAAAGTGAAAAGATAAACTTACAGTTTTAAATCTTACTAAGTATAGGTCTTTCCTTTCTAGATTTCTTCTATTTAATACATGACAGAAGAGTCTATTCAGATCTTAGTATCTCCTTGATGTGCTTGAAACCAGCAGAGACTACAAGGTCATTCTGTTTGTTGACAGTTGACAAAGTTGAACGTTCCCTAAGTTTTGGAGCCTCACAGTTTCAAAATAGCCTTAATTGGTTACCTTCTACCGAGAGACAACAGCAAAAATTTAATCAGTAATACTAAATTTATACTGGTAACACCCTTATTTTATATTAAGCAGAACTGAAGTGAACTAGAGCCCTTTTTGTGGTATTGTTATTCAGTATAAAATAAAGACATATTAAATAAAATCAGACTATATAGAAATATGTTATCAAATTTTTAAAAACATAAAAGGAAGTTTTCTTCCATTTGAATTTCAGGATGAAGTTTGGGTTTGTTTTTAACTTAAATGCCCAGATTTGTCTATTACAAATATTCTGGTTTGGACACTGAAGGAGTTGTTTTTAAAGAAAATGGATGAGAAACTGTTAGAGAAATACCAACTTTATTGAAAGAAATATATATATGATTATATATATGTAATTTGTATATATTTATATATATTGAAATTTATGAAAAGGTATGACATGGCAGCTAACTAGAATTGTTT
>WEKX01004424.1:6712-24207 GCA_013390025.1 Pitta sordida | reverse complement strand
TTTGAGCTCTAAAGAACTGGAGAATTTTATTTTTCTGCTCTTAAGGGGTAGCACACAAGTATAGATGAAATGATTTTGCAATCCATAGGTCTCAACCCAGTATTCATGACTGCACGTTCTATCCTAGAAATTTGCACTTGAATAAAACTCTTTTAAATTTGTTTTTAAGAAAATAATAAGATAAAATAAACATCCATTACTTAATACCAGAAAACCAACAATCGATACGTCACATGAGAGCAACAGAATTTTGCTTCTATTGCTGTGATGTGTTGAGGGCTTTCGGATGTGGGGATCTATGGACTCTAAGATCTGAATGATTCTTGAAACAGTTTTAAACCTTACAAACCATCTAAANTTCCCATCTGCACCAAGAATACAGGGTGGTCTTGCCTGAAAGAGTAGGTGGGATCCCTGGTGGAATTCTTCTTCCTTGACTGCTTTTATAAATTCTCCTAGCAGATAGACACAGTAAATGCTAATAAGGTAACACAGAAACAAGTCTAAACAGAGAGAATAAAGATTATTGCACTCTAATCTGTCTCTTCCTTCATATTTCTACCTTTTGGTTTTGTTCGACATGATGCATACATACTGATAAAATTTACTTTATTTAATAGTTAAATTACATCCATAAATTAAGACTAGAGGCCACTGTATCACACATGCAATATAATTTCATTTCAACAGAGAATTTAACAACAACCTGGCCACCCACTGGACTGTACCTACTCATTATCCCTTCTCATATTTCTACCGAAGGATGAGTATGTGGGGTAATTAACATAACCTCAATGAAGCCACCTGTCATGTTATACCTGTATTAGCCAGAAATCCTCTCCATTAAAGGTTAACCTCTTTCAGGGCTCTAGCCAGGCCAGGATACTGAGGGAGGGGGTTAAAATTATTGTCTTAAACCAATGCCAAGAGAAGACTGAGGATGGACCTCATCAATCCATAGAGTTATCACCAAGGGTTCTCAAGGGGATGGTGCCAGACCCTTTTCATGTAGAATGTTGTATGTAAACATTAGAATTTTATTCAGACTTAAATATTAAAGGTCTTACTATTGTACCCAAATAGGTAATGAGTCCATTGAAATAAATGGACTCATTCTGAATTCTTGGTTAATTTTAGAAGCATTTTGTGCTATATATGCACATCGAGAGCTGAGCAGATGTTTTCTTGAGATAATACAACATCAAGTAATATCTAACAGAGTACGATGTGAAAATAAGGGTTTTTTCCCAACTGACACAATATTCCAGTTTTATTCTTGATAACCCCATAGCATGACTTGCTTGCTGAGCGCTCAAAGCTAAAACAAAGGAGTAAAACAAATATTTTCATTTAAACATATACATTTAACAATACACAAGTAGAAAATATAAGCTGAAGTTACTTTTCAACTCTGAAAGAAATTGTTTACTAATCCATCTAGTTTTACTTTATACAATGAGAAATGCACTGGATGAGTTTTAAAAGGTCCCTTCTATCTCAAACTCTCCCATGATTCTTTGCTATTTACTTTCTTTTTTATTATATTACACAGAGATAATCATGAGCCTAAATCATGAAAAATTATGAAAGACCTTAGAACTGTCCAAAATGAAGCAGGAAAGACTTTATTGTTTAAGGTGAAATTTCCCCAATGGGGATTCATCAATACTTCCTGTTAAAGACAAATTTTATCTGTTTGCCTTTCTATCTTTTTAAAATTCCTTTTCAACATTTTGGATCTCGTCCTAGTATTTATTGTTTCACAGAGAAATTGATTCTCTTCCACCGAGCTGAGCAAGATACATAAAAAATGTAATTTCTCTCACATAAGCTATGGATTACTCTTACCAATTTAGCACTCTGAAAGCTAATAAAATAATAAATTACAGTCTCTCGTATCACCTCAGAGCTGGCATAATGACAAGCATGGAAGGAAGGCTGCCTTTGTGCAAATATTCCAATGTCAAATCTTTGTGTTGCTATGCCTTATTTCTCTTGACTTAGCTCTGTATAGGAGCTATGGTTATTGCCTTGATGCATTTTTATTGATCTGTTGAAGTTTCGGTACCAGATAGCTATAAAATATTGTCAGTATGGTTTGGGGGGGCTTTTTGTGTTTGTTTGGGTTTTTTTTTTTTGCTTCAGTTGGTTGGTTTCTTTTTTCCTTTTTTTGTGTGTATGAGTTTTCCTTTTCTTTTTTTTCCCCCTTACAACAGGCAGTAAGGGAATATAAGTCCTGGATCACTGCAACTCATTTGAGTTTGTTTGTATCCTCATGGACGTTCAGTTCAGCCAAACTACTTTCATCTGGAATATGGTATTTCATTCTGTAAAATTTCCAAGTAGAAGCGTTAGAGACTTTTGTTTCAACAACTTGGGGTAAATCTGCCTAGAACGTATCTGTATTCCCAACATTTCTTTACAAGCATTAAATATATATAGATATAATATATAGTTGTGGGTAAAAGGAGAAAAAAAAAGAAAAGAGAAAAACCACAAATGCTAAATACAGCAAACTAATTTTTGTTCAAATGAACAGTCCTACTTTATATTGAATTAAAATATTTTCTACTTCACTTCAAAAGTAGACATGGGGAGTTATTTAACGGGTGTTTCAACATATTACAGAATCACAGAATCACAGAATATTATGAGTTGGAAGGGACCCACAAGGNTGCCATTGGCCTTCTTAGCCACCTGGGCACACTGCTGGCTCATATTGAGTTTCCTATCGATCAGTGCACCTAAGTCTTCACTAATCTCGAGCCACTCCTTACCCAGCCGATAGCAGTGCATGAGGTTGTTATGTCTGAAGTGAAGAACCCGGCAGAAAAGAGAAAAACCACAAATGCTAAACACAGCAAACTAATTTTTGTTCAAATGAACAGTCCTACTTTATATTGAATTAAAATATTTTCTACTTCACTTCAAAAGTAGACATGGAGTGTTATTTAACGGGTGTTTCAACATATTAGGGGGAATGCATCAAGGCAGTTTTGCTGTGGAGGAGGAATATAAATGACAGTATCATGTTTGAAACTAAAAGTCAAAATTCAGTTAAAATTATCATGTAAATAAAAGGCCAGACCAGGAAAAAGCCCTCTTTAAATGATACTTAAGTGGTACTCAACATTTCATGCATTCTCTATTAAATAATTATATCTGTGGGGATTTTAGTTTAGTTTGGTTGTTTTAAAAAACAAGAAACCTCAGCTAGTCAGCCAATGAAGTACATTTCTCATGGGCTAGCACAGTGAGAGGTGGTAATAACGTATTTTTAATGTTTTTTCTTTTCTTCCCCCGTAAATATCATGGTGGAGTGTGTAGAAGTCATGTTCCATAAGTAGAAAGGAAAACGGTAAATACCAAACATTTTCAGTTTGACCTTCAGACATAAAATTATGAGCCTAAAAAACAGAAAGGAAAATTGTCACATTTTCTTCAGAGAAAACGAAAATGCTGAAAAATGTAAAAGTGGCTTGTGTGGTGTACTGTGTCACAAACTAAAGAAAAAAACCCAAAACAACAAGGTCACAAGATAGTATATTTACATTACTCCACGCTATTATTTTTCTCTTTTTGTTAAATTTAAATCACCATTTAAGTTCCATTTCTCATTTTCATTTAAAATAACCGTCAAAGAAGTCTATTTTCGGAATAAAGTTAAAAACCACTAATGTATCTTTAACCCAATAAATCCATTTTCTCTTTGGGGTATGTAATTTTATTCCTGCTTTTTCAGCTGATTAAAGACTAATTTAAAGCAATTCTTCATGGTATCTGTACCTCAGAAGTTTAGAGAAATCAAAGCTGTCCTACAGTTGCTCTTTAAATAATGAATAAAAAATATTGTATCTTTTTAAAAGGTTCCCAGTTTAAATCATTATTTTTTTTTTCTTTCCTGGTCAAAGAATAAATTTGAGAATACAAAATAAAAAAGGACTGAGGCTGATATTTATGACTATCACTCCTTGTTTACAAAGTGCAGTCTAAATTAAAAAAATTAGATTGAAGTCTTTTTTATATAAAATATTTCAAACAAAAACTAAAGCAGACAAAGCCCTTATTTTTATTTATTTATTTTTAAAATTAATTGTGGTTATACAACATTTCAAGAAATATTAATTCTCTACAGGAAGAATTCAGATAGTTCTCCTAAACTGTCCACTGGAGTAGATGAATGTCGTACTCTGGGTACCAATAACTAATTGTTTACATTATCATCTCCCAGCGATTTGCTGTACTAACTCCCAAAATATTGTCTCTCATCTAGTGTGTCAGCTAACATAACATTGAACAAAGAGAAAAATAAAAAGGAAATTCCCTTGGTTTTACCATCTCTCCCCATTAATTTCTGTTGAGAATTCATCTCTAAATGTCTTTACCAGAAAAAAAAATAAATAAACCAATATAAGATAAAATGCAAGAGTTTGTTTTTTTTTATTTTAACAAGCACTGTCTTGAAAGGAAAGATGTATGAAATCTCCCTGATTAATCTTTGTTTTCCTATTCTGTACTGAGAATAACCCCTTCCACTTTGAAACATACCTTGCAATTACGTGTTTCTGAAATAATTATGTCATTTACTGCTACTGCAAAACATTTGCCTTGAAAGCTGATTATGCTACAGAAATAGATATCCAGGGAAGACTGTGAAGGGGCAGAAGGAGCCCAGTTCACATCCCTTTTGGTATTACTGTGTTCTGTGAGTTAATGGAAAAGCTGATACTAATAGTACACTATAAATTAGTACATCTGCAATAAAAGGACTTATTTTCTATTTTAATCACTTGGGAGCTGTACTGCAAATGCATTTCCATTCTGGGCTCTGGTGAGTTCAATGAGGTGCGTTACAGGACTCATGCTCCAGTAAACTGGTGAAAGATGTTAAGTGCAAGAACAGCATTAAAGTTATGTCTGGTGACAATATAAATTAAAGTCTCTCGGTATTCCCTTGTAACCTGCTCTGGAGTCTGCAACTCAGCTGTGAAATGGGCACTGGATTAAAAATAAAAAAAAATCTAGTGTGCAGAAAAAACATATTTGCTTGAGTTCATAGGAACTACCTTAAACAGACTTTGTTTTTTCAGGTTCTCAGGGGACACAAGGGATTTGTGTATATTCTGGAAGATTAAACTGTTGCATGCGTTGGAAACACAAAGTGTTCAAACCTCAGATACGTCTTGGCAAATTGTTGTCTCATATATACATATATTTGTAAACATATATATATATATTTATTCAAAACTATATTTAGTATTACCACTCAAAGCAGAAACTTTTGTAAACTTCTTCACATCCACCCCTCAAAAAAACTTGGCACAAGTTACATTACATTGCTACTATCGCAGAGGAAATTAAACTAAATATTAGAAGTCTTAATATGGCATTTAAAGCCTTTTGCAGTCTTGACAACTATTCATAGTGACATCTATGAATTAGCCTTCTGAGAGCAGGAATGTGGCTGCCAATATTGTGTGGACCTGAGTGTCTTCATATTCCCCACTAAATACAGTGAAATTTAGCTGATGTCAGCAGAGTTTTACATTTTAACCAAAAACTATCTGAACTGAGAGAAAATATCTTATGTGATGTTATTGATAGCATCCATTCTCCTGCTGTGGCTGTGGATAGTGTGTACAAATATCAGACAAACCTAAAATACCCGTATTTTCCAGGGCCTGTTTGACTATGTCATGAGAATGAGTATTAGTTGTTAAATCGAGAAAAAATTTAAAAAAAAAAAAAAAAAAAGAAAAGAAAAGTAAGTAGTTAAAGTTGTTGTGTTGGAAATAATTGTTCTCGCCCCCATTCTTGACATGATTACAAACATCTAATATCGTTTTGATATCAGACCAGACTGTTATGCTGCTGAAAAAAATTTAACTTGGATGAAAATAAAGAGGTTTGATACACAAAGTTAATTTGTATTTACAATGTGCCGTATCTCTCAGTATAACGTCCCTCGGTTGCATCACACCCCTTGTTTTTAATATGATATCTGTATTAAGATTTTGTAAGTTTCATTATTAAAAATTGATACTTAGAATTTAAATTTTACTTCCTTCAGTAACTGCAGCTATCAGATCTAGCCAAGGAATTATTTAGCTGCTTTTAAGTGTTAATTATATCCTTGCATAAATGCATACTCCATTTGTTTTCTCCTCCTTAATAAGGAGGAAATGTATTTATTTCAGGTAACAGAGGAAATGGAATAGAGAAAACATTTTAGGTAACAGAGAAAATGTTAAGTAATGGAGAAATAATTGCATTGTTTTTCCCAAATAATTGCAAGGAAATTACAAGGAAATAGGAAATTAAGTCATCTTCTGAAACTAACCTTGAGAGAAATCTCTTTTTTCTCTAAAAAAAGCCACATAAGAACTGTGGACTCTTATATAAATTTCAGTGTGGCTTGGCCTGAGGTCTCAGTTGTTAATTGATGGTGCTCAAAGCTTCTTGACTTGTGGAAACATTCCAAGTGTTGTTAATGAAACTGTTGTGTTGCACAAGAGTCATTTGTAAAATCATTTATTTGCATACTTTACTAATTCTCATAGGTTACTCTGGGAATTTGAAATGAGTCCCAAACCACACCTGATTTAAAAATTTTATCCAGATAATGATTTTCTTTCAGAAGATTATATTTAGAGAAGGAGTAAGTGAATATTTAATACTTTATTATTATTTATAGAGAGAAATGTGATCTGTGTGTGAAGTAGGAGAGTTCTTTACTACCACTACACTTACTGTACTACTACTATTTTTTTCTGTTTCTTCTGTAATTCTGTGTATGTATTCTATAGGTCTGAAACAGCACATTCTATAATTGTTTAGTTTGCCTTGTTTTTTACCTAGATGTTACTTATTTTTTGAAGTTTATAATTAGTAGGGGTAAAGACTGCTTAAAATAAGTAAATTAATTTTATTTTACCGAAAAGGTGGACTCTCAAATGTCTGAAGACTAAAACCTGTTCCTGTAGATTCCTTCAGCTTTTCAGTCTTACATATATAATTGTTTTATTGAATTTTTAAATGCTCAACATTTTTACCTTTAGGAGTATAAATTCTTTTTAAAAAATCAGCGTGCTCTTATTTAAATGGAATCTTAGAATGGGTCAAGTGTGAAGGACAAAGCTTTGTTTCTTACTTTAGATGTAATTTTTCTCCAATGTTTGCTGGAAACATTTTCAAGAGTGATGCGACCACAAAGACCTTTTCAGCAAAATACAAGTAAGTAGGGAAAAATAAAAAAATGCACGAACAAATATGCATAAGGTTTTTGAAATAATCTGTAACATCGTTTTTTAATTGAGTTTTCTTAAATGGGAGCATACTTTTCCAGGGACAAACTCAAGAGAAAGATTTTTACACCAGGAAGCATTGCTCCTAAAAATAAATAATTGAGTAAATGACATGATCCCAAACCAATTCTCTGTTTGAAATTCATCAGTGCTTTACCTCCTCTTTGGAAGTCCCTGAGTTGTGCTGGGAGCAGCACTTAGAACACAGACCATTGCACCCACTCTACTCCTGGCTGGTTTTATCGCTCTGTGTCTGAAATATTTGACTTTGCTGACCAAGGATCTGACATACTCATTTTAAGGAAACGGTGAGAGACTTTATGCTCAGCCAGTGTACCACGTCTATTTGCACAGGGGAACAGATTCAGCTGGTATTTATTGCCATAAGAGCTTCACATAATCAGACCTGAGCGCATTACACCAGAAGGTAAGGAATCAGTGAATTTGATTCACATTTCGTATCCCCTAATGGGCATTTATGGTAATCTCAGTGACACAGCTATGCTTCTGTTTTGTAAACAAGAACTCAAAAGACAAAAATTTTTTGAAGGCTTGAACTAAAAAATTTTTCTTTTCTCTTTTTTATTTTTAAATTTCAAGCCCAAACCTGAACATTTCTTAGTGATTCAAACACTCATTCCAAGATAATTGGACAGGCTAAATATTGTGTAAATTATTTAATGGAGTCAAAGTCTCTTTTTATGAGTGACTTTCTTGTGCCTCCTTCAGCTTAAATCCCATGTCACCACAAAGAGAGCTGCTTCGTGCTTTCTAGCAACCCTGTTTTCTTCCACAGAATTCTTCCTGATTTTCTATCCCCCTTTGGGGTTTTTTAAATTATCCTGACTGATCCTGAAGGGAAGGGAAAAAAGAAGAAAAAGGCCCAAACCAATCAAATACTGCCAGCCCCCTCCACTTCATGCCTCACTTCATCTCTACACAGTGTGATTTTTCCATGATTAAGGAGGCTTGTTTCGCATCTGTTCCTGTGCAAACTGACAGTCAAGTATATTCAAATTAGACAGCCATGAATATTCAAATCAAACCCCACACCGTGCCAAGCAGACCAGAGGCACACTGCTCTGCCCACGCCGCGTCTGCCTTGCTGTGCTCTGACCGAGGCAGTCGCAGCAGTTTTGCTGGCACTACGTCTGTGCTGCACCCAGCCCACCCCGCTCTGTTCCAAGTGAGACAGCCATGTCAGGTTTCCCCCAGTGCCCACCCTGGTCCAAGCAAGGGTAGCTGAAACAGCGCTAGAGGGCAGGGGTGTAGCCGCAGAGCTGCAGCAGGGAATGCAGTTGAGATAGTCCCCGTCCCACCTGTCCAGTCCCCAGGGGGACAAAGCCATTGCTGCTTGTATGGTTTTTTACCTATTAAGTTCTTGCTCTGCTTCATTTCTCCACCAATGCAGTTAATGAGTTAAAACATTCCAGTATACAAACTGTATGTCCCTTTCTTGAGTTTTCTTAACATATGTTAACTAAGACAAGTACCCTGATTAACATGTGAATCTACAAGTTGTGATGACTGCTGCAGGAGCGGGACAGAAGCCAGGGCTGGCACTGACTCACAACTGTTTTTGTAGTTTTTGTAGTCCTGTTCACATATTATTACGTAAAATAAATTGATATCTATGTACATGCAAGTCTCATAAAAAAGTTGAGTGAAATCATGTATTAAATATGATAAAGCTGTTGAAGAAAGAATCTGCCTGAATTCACATCCACTGTGGTAAGGCCAGGGGTGAGAATTTTATTTGCCTTACTTAGGAGATTTCTGGACAGTGGAAAGGCTAAGGATTCTTTAACTACAGTTGAGTGCTTTCTGTTTTAAAACAGAAACACATTTTGCCCTCCACAGTGAAATGTTATTATGTGTAGCTAAGTTGGTACAAAGGAAACTCAGAAGTTTAAACTAGTACTGTTAGATAATAGCAAAGAATTAGGTGCATTTAGGAGGAGAGTGCATGCGCTCTGAATCTTAAAGAAGATTTTATCCAACTGTTGAATGACTTGGCAAAGTGCAATTGTTAGTGGTAAAACACCACAACCTGTTATTTACACATTTTTCATTGTTTCTGTATACATAATGTAACTTCTGGGGCTGTACAGATATGGCTGTCATGAGATTGAAAAGGAAAATAAAAAGGGAGGAAAAATTTGGTGTGAAAATGTGTCAGATTTTTAGAGCAAAAAGTGACAATTCTGAATAACTAAGGTTTTTTAAAATTCATTGAAAGGAAAAAAATGGTTTTGCCACCTGCAATGCTTAAAGCGAGTGTCAAAAGAAAACATTAATTTCAAAAACCTTATACATGGAACATCCCTCACTATTGTAATGGGAACATTCTGCTAATAAATCTCTCCAATATTTCAGTTTATAACTGAAATCATTGAGAAATTCCCCTGACATGTCCATAATATTCATCTTGCAGCATTAGAACTTTTGCTGTGATAGGATGCATGCAAAATATCATCAGCTCACTGCCAGAAAATTATTAACTCCACTATTAACTTAATAAAGGTGTTAAATTGTTCTTAATTTAGCCTTAATCCTCCCATGGCCTTCATCAATTAAATGATGGGGAGTGTAAATTTGCATAGAATCAACATCGCCACCTGAAAGAGCTACAATGAATGAGATCCATAAATTAGCAGACACACAAACTAATATGTTTGCAGACCATACTACAGCACTCTTGACTCAATCTAAGAGCATGTAGGATGAAAAAAAACCAAGCAAACAAAAAACTCAAAGTAAAAATTACACCTCACCTCACCTCCAAATGACACAAGAAATCCAGAATTGTCACACTGGCTCTATTGATTCTAGTGTAGGACTGAGCACAAGAGTTTGGTCATTTTTCATTATATTATCCTATGTGAGATAGATTTCCATCCCCAAGCCCAGGAAAAAAAAGCGATTTTCTCTACTAATGTAAGAATTCCAAACATATTTATTAGCAGTATTCTTAGGGACAAAATAAAACATATTGTAATCTCAAGGAAAACGAAATAAAATAAAAAATGCAAATGGAGTATAAACCCCTCAAACTTGGGCACAAACTCCTAGAATTAAAATATCTCTATTATATTTTCTTAAATTGTTACTTAAAGGAAGTGTTATGGGTGCAGTGCTTTCTTAAGTTCTGTTTCTATTATATTTCCCTCTGTCCCTGCTCTTCTTGTGTCTACATAAAAGTTTTCAGGCAGGGTTTTAATTAGAAGATAAAATCTGTTCTGACTCCATCGCAAAGTTAATTTAAGCCAGTGAAAATTCTCATCTTTGGCTGAAAAAACCCACCAAAAAACACCGAAGCCAAAATATAAAACAACAAACCCAAAACCACAAAAAAAATCTGGCCTTTAGAACATCAAAGTCTGTTTTCTTTATTACATAGTGCAGTACACAACACAATAATATAAACACACTCATTTTTATCACTTTTAGATGAGACTATGGCTTCAGAGAGCTCTTAAAGTTTATATTGTAAGATTCAGGATAAATAATAAGAAAACCACCCAAATATACTTTTTTCTCACAGCCTTATTCATAAATGCCTCAGGGTTTCCCATATAAAACCTCCTCTGGAGTTGATGCCTAAATCTTCTGTTGTAAAAACTAAGCACTTCTGACAGCACCATTCTATTCCTTTCTGTGTTCCTTTTCCCAAATATATCTATTTTTGAAGTCGACCTTTGGCTGGTAGAGCCTACTTGGTGAGGTTTTGTGGTCTTCTGTTTTCAAAATTCAGCGTGTAAAATGGTAACACCTTAGTGGATATCTGTGCATTCTGCTATAGTTATTCAAGCTGGTAAAAACAAATTACTCTGTTTTTCCCCTATAGGATATCAGCTTTCATCATGGTGATCTCTTTATGTTACGGTGTAACCAGAGAGCGACTGAGCACTACAGAGCCCCTGGCTCACTCTACTGCCTCCAGCAGGACCGAGGGAAGAGAATTGGAAGAGTGAAAATAAGAAAATTCAGTATAATCCCTGATACAAAATTTAAAAAATAGAAACACACATGCATAAAACCCAAACAAAACCACAACAATAACAGCAACAAAGGGACCAAAAAAACGCCACCACCCAACAAAAAAACCCCTAAGCAACCATTAGTAAAACTGAATAAAACAAAAGAATGAAAACAACCATAATTATAATAATAGCAGTAATGATGATGATGAAAAGGAAAGTGACAGAGAGAAATAAGACTTAAGAAACACTGGTGACACAAATAAAAGCCATCACCAACCAACTTGTTCCCAGGATGTCCCCCGGCAGTGTCTGCCCAACTTTATTCACTGACAGCAGGTGGTCTGGGATATCCCCTGGGTCATTTGGGGTAACCTGTCCCAAATCTCTCCCCTCCCAATCTCTTGTGCCCCCCTAGCCTTCTCGCTGTTGGAGTGAGAAGCAGTAAGAAGACTGTAAGTGTGTCGCTGTCGTGGAAAGACATTGATTTAGGAAAATTGACTTATTTTCTTCCCCCCTTTTTTTTTTCTTTTTGTTGTGGATTTGTTTGCTTGGGTTTTTTAACCACTTTTCTAGAACCGTTCACAGAAATCAGTCATCTCAAGCTTACAGATGGTACATGTGTGTTTCGTACAGGCCAGGACTTTGTTTTTCCAGGGCTGAATGGGATGAGGGAAGGAGGAGAAGTGGGAGAGGACATTACGCACATTATTTCTGGATACAACGAGAAGTGATTCTTTCATGAAGGCTGAAATATTTCCACTGATGCAAGGGAGAACTGGGTTAGAAAGTCTTTGTCCATGAATGACAGAAATTGTAGGAGTACTTTTTTTGCTTAGTGACTGAGCTGGTTCAGCTACTCGTGGAGGAGAAAAGTGTTGCAGGCATAAGGATGACGAGGATTTCTCTCAGCAACACTTACTGCCATCCTCCCACTCCACTGCAGATAGTTTCTTGCTGCACAAATCAAACAAACCTGCAGTCCATCAAACCTTAATGTCACAGCCACGCATTTTCAGGTTGAAAAAAACAACTTTATGTTCTCTGGACTAGCTTCCTAAATAAATGCAGAGCATGATGTTAGACGTGTATAGCGGCCGGAGTGTTTACTCATCCATTTCATTTCAACACATTTCCCTTACATCTGATTTATCCACCTATAAATCAAATGTGCAGATTAGACAAATCACATTTGTTATTAACAGTTCCTGTAGCAAATATCTTAATACTATTTCAAGCTTTTTATAGAGCACTATTAATTTTTGCCCGACTGTTGATACTTTTCGGGAATGCTAGGCACACATTAAGAAAATATTTATTGAAGTTAAGCAGTCATTTTATTAAAAGTGGACATGGAAATATAGACACTGAAGCCTGCATTTTGCTCTGAAAGCTCAGTTACCTCTGGGGGAAAATGGTAAACAGTGTTGATAGTTTATTTAAATTCAGAGATGACTATCAAATAGATGAAAAATGTAGAGCTCTGCAGTAGAAAAAAAAAAGCTATAGCTCCACAATGAAAATATTTTTGAGCTGCAGGGTTCAAAATAGCCATGAATTTAATGACCTCTGCTGAGGCAAAGATTGAGGAATTTATTTTCAGGATTTTATATCATATGATCAAAGGAAAATTGCCTCCTGTCTAATATAATGTCCCCAAGAGTACATGCACCAGCACCTAATAGCAGTCACTGGAAATATACTATAGGCAATCCAATTTTGTTTGTGTTGCTGTTGTTGTTTTTACAAATACACTTGAAGAAGTACAGCAGAGTTTCTACATCCAAAGTTTGGCATGGGGATCAGACTTGGTTTCATACTGCTTTTTATCTGAAAAAAAAGCAAAATTTTCCTACTCTTTTTCTGCCCACACCTCAGAATTCATTAAATCGTGTAATAGTACTAAGATGTTTAATTTGGCAGGAATAATAGTGACTCAACATGTAGTATATTTTAATGTCACTTAATGAAAAGTTTGTATTGGAGCTTATACTTTCTAATAAAGCAGTATAAGTAACTGCGATGGAGGGAACCTGGACTCCCTTTCTCATAATCTCAACACAAACATCGTCACGTGGTTCCAGTCAAAACATTGCGGGGGTGAGGGATGAGGGGTGAAAGTAAGCGGGAGGATTCACACTGACAGGGCACAGGGTTAGACGGGATATTAGGAGGAAATTGTTCCCTGTGAGGGTGGGGAGGCCCTGGCACAAGGTGCCCAGAGAAGCTGTGGCTGCCCCATCCCTGGAAGTGTCCAAGGCCAGGTTGGAGCAGCCTGGCATAGTGCGAGGTGTCGCTGCACATGACAGGGGGTGTAAATGCATGGGCTTGAAGGTTTCTTTTAACCCAAACCATTCTGGGATTGTATAAGACTATGAAAACCTCAGAATGTTCACCAGACACCCTTTCCAGGTACAGCGATTGCTTTAGTAGACCCTGTTGGAATTTATATGTGTTTTCTATTTAGCTAGAAAAAAATTGAATAGGCTTCTGGTCCCTTTTCCATTCTCTTGCAGAGGCTAATGAGGTAGATGATGAAATATTCCAGGCACCTAAACAGCCTCTGTAGCTTTTTCTTTTCCTCAAGTGGTAAGAAAAAATATTTCTGTGCCATAAACTCCATGATTTTGACTGTGTCTGATTGACATGTAATCTCTGTGTGTTATCAAGAAAAAGAATTACAATACATACAAACCTTTCTTAAGGACAAAAGTACAAAAAGTTGCCCAGGTTCTCATGAGCAGCAGTATGTTATTTTTTTTGAACACCTAACGGCCAGAAGATTGACCTCAGGCAAGAAACAGATATTCACAGTTATTTGACAGGTAGAGTTTCAGATTAGGTTTTGCTTCATTAAGGGTCTTGTCCTGAGCATTTTTTTAAGGCTGAAACAAGCTACATCAGTGCATTAAGAGTGTCACCAAAATAACTTGGAACTTCTTGATAGATTCCGGCATGTTCTGTCATCGTAGGAAGAAATGTACGTCACACTTTTCAAGACTATTCTGATTGTTCTAAACAATTAAAAAAAGAAAATAAAAGGACAATTTAAGACATGAAATCACGTAGTGAAATACTCTGTAAAACATAAATCACGGAGAAAACTCATCACCTAAATCCTGCTTTGAAATAAAAGTGGGAACAAATTTTCTTTTTTGTGTTGGGAAAGACCTTTGCAAGACTTTTGATTTCTCTAAGCTGTCTCAACTAAATTATCTGTTGGTGTTTCATC
This sequence comes from Pitta sordida, assembly GCA_013390025.1. Lineage (NCBI taxonomy): Eukaryota > Metazoa > Chordata > Aves > Passeriformes > Pittidae > Pitta > Pitta sordida. The sequence continues at coordinate 9,691 of WEKX01004424.1, read as the reverse complement.
TCAGATGCCTTAAATTTCCTCTTTAGTTGAGGACTCATGTTCCTCAGGACTTCTGTGACTTTACAACAGACCTATGTTAGCTGACTCCCTCAGTGTTTAGAAGACCTTTCATTTCTGTAATAAGACACAAAGTGCTACTCTTGTTTGGACAGATATCACCACTACTAGTGTTTTGCACTTTAAAATAATACCTAGAGACTATGTACCAGTGAAAAATATGCACTAGAAAAAAAAAATAAAAATCGGTGACATAAAGAACAGGGAATTTTCCTCATCCAGCTTCTGATTTCAGCAATTCTTAGTAGGAAGAAATCTAATGGTTTTAGATAGCTGGGAGCACAAAGACTACTTTAATCTATGCCAAATGCCAATAGACCAAGGCTTACTGGGCCGTGGGGAGCTACACAGGCGCATTTATTATTTGTCTGCCCTTCCACAGAGAAATAAATTTTTTTTTAATTTACTTCTTCCATTTTCTAATTAATTTTGCCATACCAGCATTCCAGTGCCCAACAAAATGTATTTGCATTGGCAGAGCTAAGCAAAAGCTGTGCTTGCAGTACTGCAGATTCAAATTCTTCCCATTAGCTACCCAATTAAGCAGAAGGAAGTTTAAATTACCAGTCCCTGGATTTATTTATTTATTTTTACAGAAGACTAGTTGTTAACCATGTTTAAAGTCAAATGAATAGTTAAGAGAATATATACCAGACCATACCACAAGAGAGGTGGGACAAACCAGAAATAATTAAGGGAAATAAGAAAGCACATTACCATTGGAAAAGAATTTCTTAATTATGCTCTAATTCAGTGAGTTATTAGACTTCTATTTAAAAAGAAACATCTGATAATTAAGTAGGCATTAAACCAAATTGTTCATTAGTTTAGGAAACACAGGCAGCTCTTTTATTAAACGGCTGCTTCCAAGTTGTGTAGCTTTAAACAGGCATCTCTCTTTCCAGTAATCCAACTCAATAGAGCCAGCTACACAAATAAAATGTTTCAGGTGAATAAGAAAAGCAGCTGGAGCATGCTCTGTGAAAAAGACTTGATCTACGCTGCTTAGGGATACCCTTAGGAAGCAGACTCTCTGATTTCTGTTACCTTGAGATTAGTACTGACTGCCCAGCCTCTGGGAAGGCAATCCCTTGCTAAACTGAAATACTTGTATTTTTATTTCCTTTTCCAAAATAAACTTACTACATGTATACTGATTGAAAACTTCAATTCCATTATCAGTATAATTAAACAATACAAGTCCTTTTCAACATGGGTGAGCTCGTAACGATCACAACTGAAGAGCATTTCCATTTGTAGCAAAATGCTTGAATAATTTAATCAAACTAGATAAAAATAAGTGAAGCACAACCAATTATTTGCATTGTCTTTTCCTCCTTGATATCAGGATTACCTATTAAAATTTACCTGAAACTCACATAGAGAGGAAACTCGTCTTGAGTTTGTTTGGGTTGGGTTTTTAACACCTGCTGGAACTTGGCTTGTTTTTAGACGTAAATCTATAAGTAAGCAGAGGTTTTTTTAATACCTAAATATATTTCAGAAATCGTGCTTGTTTTTTATGATTCTCAACTGTCTGTAAATGAAAAGGTAAATTATTTCTTAATGTTTTTCAAATTTATGTAATAACTTCCATATTTAGATTTAGAATGTTCACATTTAGATTATTTTACCCCATAATAGATATAGATGATGTTAGAAATATTAGAATGTTTTCAAAAACATAGCAGCAATACAGTCCTGACTATAATTTGATTACAGTAAGAAGGTAGAAAATGCAATCCTAATTCCACTGAGAGATTCCTGAATAAATAGGAATATTTATGAAAACATAGGAAATTTTTCTTCAGGTTAATCTACTAATGCTATTGTTCACCTACCTATTTTAAGAAGAAAAACTTCTTAGAAATTATAATTGGAAGTAGGAATTTCATATAATAAGCTCATATTACTCAACACACAGCTCTGCCCTAAAAATATTCAAATAGCCTCCAGCAAACTGGAGGGATTCAGTGAGATGAAAAGAACGTTATAATTAGAAATGACAAATTTCCAACTTTGAAACTGTAGCAAGATGGACTACATTGGATAAATTTATCTTTCACAAAACTCCTTATCTTACACTCCCACTTATTTAATTGTTCACTTGCTATTAGAGGCATTAAAAACTGCTGTGGTCTAAGTTTCTGGAAATATACAGACTTTTTTCCTAATTATTATTTTGTTTTGACTTGCCTAAAGGAATTTTCTGTAAGAAAATATTCTCTTCTTGTAAGCTTGGGTTTTTAACACATAGTTTAACTAGTTATATTAATTTTATAATCAGATTTTTATACTAGTTTAGCATAAATTTTCAATGTCTTGAAGAAAACAACCGTGTCGAAAATTTGATACTTTGAGACATCAAAATTTCTTTGTAGGATCCAGCCCCAACATAAGAATTTGAAGATATTCTAATCATATACCCTTTGTATATGAAATACTACAGATTATTTGCTCAACAGTGCGTTGTTGTTGATTTTTTTTTTCTGTCATGAATACTAAAACTGAATAAACTATATTTCAAAATTAGCATTATTTTTCTTACTCTGATGTAGAAATCTCGGTCAAAAACTACTACTGGTTCATTTTGTGTGGTTTTTTCTGCATTGTTTGAGGCAATAAGTGTCACCCATAGGGCTGGATCTATTTCATGTAAGATACACGTGTGCATGAAATAGAAATTTTTTACCTGANAGACATATTAAGATAAATTTCTGATTTGCTACTTAATCTACGGGAAGGATCCTGAACTCCCAGAAATCAATGACCTCTTTTTAACAGGCCTGTTTTCACCTTTATATTAAACATACTTATTATACAGGAATGACTGGGAATAAAAAGTCACGGGTTTTGGAGGATCTGAGCTCTTTGAGTGAAGAGTTAGGGGATTTGTTGGGATTGATCACAACATTTTATATA
>WEKX01004423.1:0-47970 GCA_013390025.1 Pitta sordida | reverse complement strand
AGGGTGGGGGGTTGAAGTAGGCATCCTCCAGATGTCCCAGTTTCAGCTGTTCTGTGATTTTCATTGAAGGATTTAAGAGTGCCATAACAAATAGTGTGGTAGTTGAAATGAAACAAAATACAGGTGTTGAAAGGCAGAATCTTTGTTGTTTGTTTTGGCAGCCAATTTTGTTTATTTGTTTCTGTCAGGTTTCTTGGGACCGCTTGGGAAGAGGGGAGACAACTCCTTGCAACTGCATTGTTCTCTTGAGTTTCTTAGCTTTCTTCTATTAATATCAAGGCTATGTGTGGCTTTATTGTCAGCTGCAGCAGCAGTCGCAAGGATACTGTTAATTTCTCTGCTGCCCGGAAGGCTGAGCAGCACCAGTGGCCTTTAAGTCAAGGAAGTGTTTTCATGTCATATTTGGGAAAGATGTTTTTTCGGCATCTGCAACAGGGTTGTTTTTTTTTTCTTTTTAACGCTGCAAAAACTTAGAACATGAACACTGTGCTTGCTTCAATTGACTTTTTACCAATCTTGATAATGGTTTGGTAGGGTTTTTTTCCTTCCCTCTTTCTGACTTAAGCATACTTAATTGATGAATCTGTGCTGCTGTTCCGTTGGTATTAGAACCAAAGGCTTCTATTAGAGTGATGCAAAATACAGAGGTGAATAAAGGAGCTGAAACAGTTGCATTAGATTTATCCTCAACATCTTGCCAGTAGAAGTATGGTCGCATTTGAGCTTGCACCAAAGAAAGGCTCTTGATCAGTATATAAGATGGGATTCACTTTCAACACTTTGTCTTTTGATTTGTGAGTTAAGAAAAAGAAAATGTGAAAGTCACCACTATGCTAAAGAAAAATTGGGTAAACTTACTTCAAATTTAGATGACGCTTAGAAACTTCGTGATATCAAACTGCAACTTCACCCATTGGTGAGGCTAAGAACACTTGTGTATGTTGATTTAGTCCATGTCTCAAGTTGCCTGATCATTGGTTGTAATTTCCACATAGATTCTAAATTCCAGAAAGATGTTGGAAGTTTTGCTTCTCTTTGAATCTGTCTCATTTGCAAATGAATTACTGTGTCTTCACAAGCTCATTTGTGTTTTGTGGTAATTTGGACAGCTCTTACTAGTTGGACGGCTGCTGCACCACAGGAGCATATATGTATGGAACTATTATTTATAGACTGGAAAAATAAGAGAGATCTTTGGATACAATTAAGTATTTGTACTATTACTGTTACAGTAAATATACTGATCTTCCCAATGATAGTGCCTAAATCTTCTACAGAAAAAAGCAAAACCAGCTTCCATCTCTTTAGAGAGGCTTGTTTTTGCACTTAGAAGTACAGCTTTCCAAACGACAAGCAAGCAAGGAAGGATCATTGTACTGTAGACAGTAAGAAACAAATACAACATCTAGCTAAGATAAAAATTGATTTATGTGTGATCTGTAATGTCTTAATCTGTACATTATCTGTACACTGATTTTACTTTATTTTTTAAAAAAGCTTCAGGAGAGATCTCTGTAACTATGGATCACTAAACCTGACATCTGTTCCAAATAATCAGTTGAAGTAATAATAATAATTAAAATAACATGGATAAACATGGTGTATTGAGGGAGAGTTAAGAGTCTGTTGTGAAGAGATGTCATATTTTGCAAAGTCACTGGAGGTTTTTTAAAGGCAAACTCATGAATGAGTTAAGATCTGACAGAAGTAGTTTACGTGGATGTCCAGCAAGCATTTGACAAGGGTCCCCACCGAAGAATTTTGAAGAAACTAAGCAGTCACAGGACCAGGGAAAAGGACTTTATGTGGTTCAATTAAGAAAGGAAGAATTGGAGTAAATAGGGTAGAGAGGGGTCCAGTGCAACAATTCTCCAGGGTTATGTTAATGGACCATGTTCAAGTTCATAAAGTATATAGAAGAAAAGTGACCTCACAGACTTTACTGATGGGCAGTAGATACAAAGGCAAACCCTATAATTGCACAAAGATTTGATGTGGCTCAGCAACCAGAAGTTAAAACGGCAGATGAAATTTCTCACAAATTGCTTCATGTGTTGTATTTGGAGGTGGGGAGAAACAAGTTTGCTGTCTCATCTAGTGATTATCCTATTTAAAAAAAGGAATTCTAAAAAATGTATTCATTTTATGCAGTTCTGCTCTGCTTACCCCTATCCCTGCCACCACCTCAAAATAAATGTAGTTGGGGTTCTGAGGAAGAGAAAATCTGAAACATGGAACAATTTCTGTAAGAGGAACAACATTAATTTGTTCCTGTAAAGAAGGTGACCAAAAAGTGATGTGACAGAATCCTTCAAAGTGTTCAGCAACCAACAGGCCCAAAATAGAGAGTGTTTATTCTCTTTTTTAAGCACACACACACTAAGAGGTATCTAATGAAAATAGCAGCTGATGAATTGGAAACAGACAAAAGGAGGTGGTTCTTGTCAGAACGTGTAATTATGCTATAGAATTTCTTGCCTCAGGAATTGAAGGAGTCTAAACATTACATGAGTGTAGAGGGAAACTGCTGTGGAAGAATCATCAAATACCTACCTATTCTTGTTCAGGAAATCCTGCTTCTGCAAACTGTTGGGGGGATGAGAGAGTATTCTGGGGAAACATTGTTATATATTTATTGTATCCTTACATGCTTCACTTAGTATTTATTATTGGCTGCTGTTAGTGAGATGATATTTGAATGGACATAGACCTTTGGATCTTCCTTACTTCCTCACTTACTTTGTTTTAGAGCCTGCCCCTTTTTATTTTTATTTCTGTTACTTGTTTTCCAGAACCCTTCCTAGTAGCACTCAAGCTTTGGCCCACACTGGAGTGCTGAGATATTTAAGGGGTGTTGTAGGACCACTGATTGTGTATTCTTTCCTTTGTGAGACCTTGTGCATGCCACCAAAATATAAAAGCTCAAAAATAGTGTTCAGAGCAGGGATAGGACTTCAGGTACATGTCAGTCAATGGCTTAATTTCATAAGACTTTATCCCTTACAGATGCATAGTACATTTTGGTCATGTAATGGATGTTCTGAGGAGGAGTTATTTTTGAGTTTATACAGGTCAAACAAATGCATGCCCTGGCTGAGCATAGGCAGATTATTTCTGCTGTCCTTCAAACTAGACTCTTGTGGTGATTTAGTATTTCACTTCCCTCCCCAAGACATGCTTACTGGTAAAAATATACTACTTTCTGTCTCTGGTAACTATTGAAATAATCAAGGGACCTTCTTCTTGTAAATCTAGAAGTAATATTGTGCTGGACAGAAATACTCCATTTGAGAAGATTCACACTATTTGAAACAAGAGGCTCCTATTTAATATAAAACTGTTCTGTTCCTTTTGTGAAGGTGGCAGCACCGCAAATCACAGGTTTTAATTGTTTGTTCGATTTTAATAGATTATTTTGATTTAGTAGTATACTTTGCCATGTCACTGATTCTCAAATGCTTAGTCTCTTCTTTCTGTAAAAATATTTTTTAAGTTTAGGCTGAATTTAATCTATTAGTAGACTTTGTAATACATTTTCATCCATTTACATCATTTTGTGGAGATACGGTCTTCTAAATAGCTTTCTTATGTGGTTGCATTATTTTTAAATAGCAGTTTCATATTCAACAGGTGCTAAGATTTGTACAAAGATACCAGAAGCAAGTGGGGTTTTATTTGAGAAGTATGCTTATTTTTTCATCTGTGTGTTATGCAAGGGGAGAATAGTGAGTGCTAATCTTTGCATACAACTTAAGCTAATTCCAGTTGCTAATTTGAATCAGTGCTGCTTCTTACCACAATGACAAGCAACTTTTCTACCCTAAATTTTTGATTTGGTGGTAGAAGATGACCGCTATACTGTGCCATTTAAACTCATGCGTTAGTTGGCGAACACCAGCTTTGGCTGCCTGTACATGAGCTTCTTCTGTACATTCCCTTTATAGTCAGCAGAGAGAAATAAGCACTTTCACTGCATGATTCATCTCACCCCCAGATGGATGTCTAAATTTGGAAGATGAATTCCACCTGAAGTCCATTACCTAATATAAATGTCATTAGTTTAAACTAGGGAATTATTTTAAAAGGACACTAACTTGACTGGCACAGCAATTGAGTAGAAGTCTTTTGTTTTCTTCCATGAATTGTATTTCAGAGATTTAAAATCAGCACCACATAGCCTGTTTCACGTTGTTTGAAGCTGCTCTACTGTTACAGCAGGTTTGAAATCTAACAAGTAGGATATATTCCCATGGTCTTGCAGAGCTAGATACTTAGAAATTAGGCAATCTAACTAGTCTTCTTGCCAACTGGTTTGAGTTTTGGGGTGAGAGGATGACAACGGGCTATCATAATGAGAGAAGTAGGGCATATAACACAATTGTCTTTCTGCTCTAAAGTTTCTGTTAAATGTTAGGGAATAAAAGAAAAAATTAGGTGTCCTTAAAATCACTGCTCCTCTACAGGAGCCTGGGTCTTTCCCCTGTTTGTGCAGGAAGTCTGTGTGACGTGATCCAGCCCTTGAATTTTCAGGTCCAAGAGGTAGGCGGTACAGATATAATCGGGTCTCCTATACCACGGTACCATGGGTCTTGCCTCCTACCTGTGAAGCCTGCCGTCCATGTAGAATGGCAGCTCATTAATATGTAAATTTGCCTCACATGGCCCCCCGGCGCTCCGGCACTGTTTCGACACTGCCCTGCTGTGTGTTGGTGTTCATGTCGGGGCTTCCCGGTGCCTGTGGCCACCCCACGCCAGGAAAACCCCTTTTTCCGCTTGGCCAGGGACATGGGTGTGGGGGAGCCGCCCGTGCCGCTGTCCCGGTGTCTCTCCAGGTGGGTACACGTGGTCTCTCCATACTCGGGGTAGATGTGATGTCTGGTCTCGGACACCAGGTCAACCCTGAGAAAGTCTTGGACACCATGTCTTTACCTGAGAGTAAATCTTTCACAACTGCATGCACCCACTTGGTTCCAAGCGGAGGGCGGCTCAAGCAGAGAGGTGAGAGCGGCTCGCGCTTGAGCAGAGCCAAGCCACTGCTGGACTGGCGCGCGCCCAGCTCGGCTCTGCCAGAGCCAAACCGCCGTGGCTGCCCTGTGGTGGGCGCAGCTCGCCACGGTCAGAGCAATGTACTCATGGTCCATGTGGCACAGCGTGGGGATTGATCTGAATATTCATGACTGCCTAATTTGAATATTCATGCGTGCCAGGTCACGAATGCACAGTTATGAAATGGGCCTCCTTAATCGCTGAAAAATCACGCCGCTAAGATGTGAAGCCGCAATATGGGGGGTGCGAAGTGGAAGAGGGTTGACTGTACCTTCCTTAGTTTTTGTTTCTGTTTGTCTGGAGTGGACACTTGAAATGGCTGGTATTCTTTTAAACTACTTTTCATGCTATACCATGCTCACACACACAACCCTCTGCCCTTTCTTTTTTCCTCTTTGTACGTCTTGATTCCTGTCAGTGGCAATCTCCGTTTTTCTTTCTTTACTGTTAGAAACTCTGCTTTTTATGTCATGACTTGTGGAAACTTTCCTCTTGATCTCACTGATCAAGTCCTGCCATCAGACTCTATCCTTATCAAAAATAAGAAATTTTTATAATCCCGTTGTTACTGTACTACTTCTGTTTTTCTATACTGTTTGTTATACTTGTGTTCAGTTATATATCACAGCTGGTGGAGTTCTGTCAAGTTAGTTGGGTTTATTTGGGGTATTTTTACATTGAAATTAGTATATTTTTAGTTCCCACATCAGTCTNCCTGAGAAAGTCTTGGACACCATGTCTTTACCTGAGAGTAAATCTTTCACAACTGCATGCAGCCACTTGGTTCCAAGCGGAGGGCGGCTCAAGCAGAGAGGTGAGAGCGGCTCGCGCTTGAGCAGAGCCAAGCCACTGCTGGACTGGCGCACGCCCAGCTCGGCTCTGCCAGAGCCAAACCGCCGTGGCTGCCCTGTGGTGGGCGCAGCTCGCCACGGTCAGAGCAATGTACTCATGGTCCATGTGGCACGGCGTGGGGATTGATTTGAATATTCATGACTGCCTAATTTGAATATTCATGCGTGCCAGGTCACGAATGCACAGTTATGAAATGGGCCTCCTTAATCGCTGAAAAATCACGCCGCTAAGATGTGAAGCCGCAATATGGGGGGTGCGAAGTGGAAGAGGGTTGACTGTACCTTCCTTAGTTTTTGTTTCTGTTTGTCTGGAGTGGACACTTGAAATGGTGGTATTCTTTTAAACTACTTTTCATGCTATACCATGCTCACACACACAACCCTCTGCCCTTTCTTTTTTCCTCTTTGTACGTCTTGATTCCTGTCAGTGGCAATCTCCGTTTTTCTTTCTTTACTGTTAGAAACTCTGCTTTTTATGTCATGACTTGTGGAAACTTTCCTCTTGATCTCACTAATCAAGTCCTGCCATCAGACTCTATCCTTATCAAAAATAAGAAATTTTTATAATCCCGTTGTTACTGTACTACTTCTGTTTTTCTATACTGTTTGTTATACTTGTGTTCAGTTATATATCACAGCTGGTGGAGTTCTGTCAAGTTAGTTGGGTTTATTTGGGGTATTTTTACATTGAAATTAGTATATTTTTAGTTCCCACATCAGTCTGAATCAGAGAATATTCTGAGTTGGAAGGGACCCACAAGGATCACCAAGTCCAACTCTTAAACAACGCCACTGCCTCCCCAGCAGGAATCGAACCCGAAGTCTCTTACGTGAGAGGCGGGGACACTCACCACTGTACTAAAGTGAATTTTCGAGAACATTCTGATTAAGTAGTTTGGGATTACAAAATACAGTAACTTGCAACAACATTTCAGTTTATGTATGTTATAGAAAACAGTATCCTTTGAACATTTTACTTCACCAAATACATCCATGGTGGGAAGAAGAGTTCCTCACTAGGAGCTTAGGAGAAATAACTGGTTGGAAACTTGGAACCAAAGGGTTATTTGGGTTCCTAGCTGGAAGAACTGAATGTTGTACAGATACTGTGTGGGCTCCTTACTTGTACCAACAAGGATGTAAAGCAGTTCTCAGTTCTTTAACAAAAGTAGCGAAAGCCAGAAGTAATAGCTATGACATGCTATGGAAAGATATGAGGACAGATAAAATACACCGCCAGCCCTTAGCACTAGCAGAGAATTTATCTAATAGGAATTACCAGGCTGTCTTAGAAAGAAAAACTTTCCCTGCCACAGAGGACATAAAAAAGTCCCCATTAGTCTCTACTAGTGGGGAGTGGCTGGATAATTCTCCCCATTCCTAGTCTGGCAGTTTAATGTTGGGTGTTGTATGAGCAGAAAATGCAAACCTTTCAGTTTGTGTGATAAGGAGCAATTGCTGAGCTCTCCACTTGATATTGAGTAGGACTTTGCTTGGGGACAATATCTCTTTGTGTTGCATTACAGCCTTTATGTGGTAGAAATGTGATGTGCTACCTACTGCTTCCCTGTAAACTGTTCCAAAGAAGTTACTCCCTTCTGTGTATTTCTTCTTCTTGTGTGTTTGGGGTTTAGTGCTGTATTGTTCAGATCTTACCTGTCTTTAGACCAGTCACCAGTGAACTGTGCCACTCTTCTCGTGGCTGCAGGTGCAGGTATTTACATCTAATTCTGCTCTGTCTCAGAGTTATGACTCCTAGTACTCCTTTGTGAACAGCAGTGGGTTCTGGCAGGAAGCAGTCCACAAATTGCTCTGCTTTTGAGAAGATATTTGTGTGTTTAGACTGGAAGATAGTGTTTAAAAATAGGCAAAATTGATTATTTAAGCTAACCTGTAGGATGATAGTACATACTGCATTGCTTCCTGCTTGAAAAATGAAACTTAGAAGTATTAGGTTTATAAAACTGGTGAGGCTTAAGGAATTTTGGAAGTTTAGAATATTTGAGCTTACTATTTGAACATATGACAAGTGAGAAATACAAGTTCTTAAATATCTGTAAACCATCAGTATAAGAAGAACTAGAACGCTGAACTGAGTAAGAAAACACATAAAAGGACTTAAAATACCTCTCCCCTACCTTCCAGGAGAGATGTGGAACAAGACTCTCCTCCTTTTCTCTTATCTTATGGGGACATGGTAACATAAATTAAAAAATGAAAGAATTTAAAATAATTCTGTTTTTAATAAATACTTGGTTTTATTTAAATTTTCAGTCAGAGCTTGTCAAATCTTCAGCAAGGCATACATATTTACAGTCTTATAATCATGCTCCTTATGCTTTTAAGATGAGCAGTTCTGTCATTGAAATGTGTCTGTCAGGCAACATTAGTTCTGTTTTGAATGTTGTTAATTTGTTGTTTCCTTCATTATTACTCATGGCTGAAATCCTATTGACCTGCAACCAAAATTTAAATAACTTGGGGAAGTTACTGAGGAGTAAGTTGTTTAATGTGCAGGCTTCTAATCCCCAATACATCTTCTCTCCACCCTTCAATTTAACATTTAATTAAAATTGAAATTGTCCTTCCTTCTGGCAATACTTTTGGAGTCTAAAGAATATTGCTAAAAGCTTTGCTTACTGGTTAGGAACAAGTAAATTTGTTACTAAACAGAAGTTATTTAGCCTGAAGAGACACTCTAAGCATATATTGTGTACTCCCAAAAGCGAGGTACCAGTGTGACTGAGAAAACAAAACGGCCAAGGCATTTTACTTACCAATTTACCTACATGAAATGTGTCAAAAACTATTTTCTATTGCTTTCTGATTCTTAATATTTAATTTCTCTTTTAAAGATAGTTTGTAGCCCTCTAGTTGTTGTTCCAGCATCTCTTGACTCTCCTTTTCACACCCTCCTCTCATCTATTCCTGTTTCATTTTGTATCCTGTATAGTGGCTAAAACTTACCAAAGTTATCAGTTGTGTTCACTTTGTATATCATCAGGGAGTAGCGAATGGTGATGTGTTTTGCATATTGCTGGTTAATTCATGCTTGGAAAATGCTAAATTAGAGTGAAGGCCCATTGACTAATGTGGAAATTTTAGAAAGAGAAACTAAAAGCTGATGTCCGCTTTAATGTATCCTTAGAAGGTGTCTGAGGACTTCAACAATTTTTTGAGCTGTATGTTGATAAACCTCCTCATCACAGGAAATACTAAGATGCTTCCCCTTGGTTTCCCTCCATCAAGTAAGAACATCCTCAGGAAAAGTTCGTCTTTGACATCTTCTTTAGAAGTGTGTTTATGAACTGTGTTTTTAACGCACTTTCAGTGGTTTTAAGCGATAGAGGAAAAATCATCAGAAGAGTCTAAAGGAAAGTGAACAAGAAATGGGAAGCAAACACTGGTTTTAAATTGCATGCCATCATCGCAGGCTTGGTACACCTGGTACAAGTCACTCTAGTTGCTGGTCTGGAAAGGCTTGAGAGTTTTGATTACTTGAGCTAATGAAAAAGCATGAACGTTAGGGAAAGTGGTATCCTTGTTTTGGAATGCAAAGAATTAAGGTTTTTTGGGGTTTTTTTTCTGTAGCGAGTTCATGAAATTGCTAATGAAATGCCCACATTTGGAACAAAACCTTTTTGTTGAAGGCACAGGATACACCTACTTTGCAGGAACCAGCCCTGGTCTAGGACAAGTGGCTGTAATCTACAAATCAGGCAGTTCTTCCCAAGACAAGAAGAATGTGAATGCTTTCCTTCTGTGGTGTGCTTGCTGAGGTGTGGCAGAAATGTCTTTGTCCTGCAGAATCAGATGAACTTGGAAAGTAGAGGTGCTGCATGGTTGAGACGTGCACATTGCACACCATACTGCCTGGTGCTTTCAGGGCAGCTGATGAATAGGACAATGGAAAGTTGGAGATAACCATAGGAAGCATTGGATAGGATAATGGTGAGACTCCTGTTGCCTCCATTTTCAGATGAATGAGACTTTCTTTTTTTTTCCAAATTTTTCTCACAGCTCCAGAGTTGGGCGTAATCCGGATTAACTGAGTCATAGCTGCTTAATGCGGAAAAATTATTGTTCTATCAAGAAGGATCCTGAACTTTCAGGATGTGGAAATTTCTGTTCCAGGGCAGATGTGACAGTGGCTGCTGTCAAAATAAATACTAGAGGTCTTAGATGGGCCCAGGAATATAATGAATTTTAACAAGGTCAAGTGTGAGGTCCTGCACCTGAATCAGGGAACTCTCCAGTACCAATACAGACTGAAGGAGGAATTACCTGAGAGCAGCCCTGCAAAGAAAAACATAGAGATACTAGTGAATGAAAAATAGAACTATGAACCAACAATGTGTGCTTGCAGCCCAGAAAGGCAATCATATCCTAGGTAGCATCAGAAGGTGATGTGGCCAGCAGGTCAAGGGATGTGATTCTGTCCCTCTACTCTCTGGCGGGACCCCACCTGGAGTACTGCATCCAGCTCTGATACCTCAAACATAAACACAATGTGGAACTCTTGGAACTGACCCAGAGAAGGCCACAAAGATGATCAGAGGGCTCCAGGAAGAGTAATTGTGGGCTTTTCACAAAGGGAGCTTATAAGAAACATGGAGAGAGGCTTTTTACCAGGACCTGTAGTGACAGGTCAAGGGGTAGCAGTTTTATACTGAAAGACAGTGCCTTTACGTTGGATGTAAGTAAGAAATATTTTACAATTAGGGTAGTGAGACTCTGGAAGAGATTACTCAGAGATGTGGGTGCCTCACCCTGAAAGTGTTCAAGGCCTGTTGCGTGGGCCCCTGAGCAACACGGCCAGTGAAAGATATCCCAGGTTATGGCTTTGGAGTCTGCAACTCTAGACGATCTTTGAAGGTCCTTTCTAATCCCAAACATTTTGTGATTATATGAAGGAAGGATTAAGGAATATCCCTTACCTTGAATGCCATGTTCCTGGTAGTAACTGTTAGTGGCAGGTGCTGAAAAAAGAGAGACATTAAAGAAAATGAGGTGGTTGAATAGCTGGAAAGTCACTTGGTAGACTGGAGGTGGACTGCATCAGTCTTGCCAAGGGGAGAATTTAAGAGAGCCATGATCTTCTTACTTACACACGAAAGAAACGAGGTAGTGAGAGGGCTCCAAGCCAAAGGTGTTTTCTGGATGTTGGCATTAAATTTGAATGGGATTTGAGGCATGTACTTTTAGTGATTACTGTGTTCAAAATTTAGGACTTGGTCGGAGTGTGGGTGAACTTCCAATAACAGTCACTTTGAATGAATTTGAGTGTGTGTCAACCTTCAAGAGCATAAAAGGAAAACTTAATTTAGGGCAGTCCTATGGCCTCTATTGTGCAAGATGCCTGACAAGCTAATTGAGATAATTTCTCCTGGTCTTCTTGCCTGTGAACACTATTGTGTCTGTCAGTATAGAATCAATGGAACAGCAGTAATGATAGCTATTGGTGTAATAAGTCTTGTTTAGTTAAAACATCATTCAGCCCTTCTTAGTAAGGGTGTTATTTAGCAAGTGTCATCTTACTTTTTTATTTATTTTTTAATTTATTTACAATTTAATTGTACTTTTCACCTTTTTTATCTGCAAAGAAAAAATGACCTATTGATTCATGAAGAACAACATACATATGTGTTTGTAGTTGTTTATACATACTTTCACTTGATATTTTCCAGCTAGCTTCCTGAAATTTCTGTTGTTCAGCAGAGAGCTAATTGTTGAAGGAGTTCTGGGTATATGGCCCTTGAATAAATGAGCTGCAACATTTTGTCAGTGATTGGATTGTGTATACATTAATTACTGATTTTTCTTAACTTAGTAATCATGTCACTTATGTTAGGATAAAATAGCATTGAGAATGAAGTAGAATTTACTTTGACCTTAAGGTGACGTTTGGCAGAGAGTAGATGCAAAAATTCATGTCTACAGAGCAATATGGTGCAAATATAAAATAACAATGTGTCAAGAACTCACTAAATAAATAAGGTTTTGAGTTCCATGAGATTCCCTACCAGTCATCCTGTGCTGTAATTTTGTGGATGTGACAGTCATTTGTTATAGGTTCTTTTGTTGATTCATCTCTTAAGTTCCTTCAACTGTTCCTTTCCTTTATATTTCTAAGCTGACTGATGAAGTTGCAAGTGGATTCTTGCTGGTACTGAATTCCTCTGTTATCTTAAAATATAATTGCCAGTTCAGCTGTATGCCCAGCTGAGAAGATGAAAATTATTCATACAAATTTCAGTATCTCTGAGTTTCTGGGAGCTCGCAAATGTAGTCCATTTTTCATATGTAGCTCATGGTTGAACATTGAAAGAAATTGCTTCTTACATTATTTTTTTGGAACAAAAATGCTGCAATTTGTTCTTCTACTATGTAAGTTTTCCTTCTCTTTTTCTGTAAGGCAGATGTCCCTTGGGAAGGTGTTTTACATGCTTCCTGCTGCAAACCCAGAAAACAATGGTAGTTTACTGTAGTAAACGAAATTTAAAAGTCGCTTTTAAATAACTTTTGGATATTTTTTTAATAATATACTTGAATAGAATGGGTTAAAAATAAAAACTAAATGTATAAAAATGGTCTGTGATACCAGGCATACTTTTTGTTGCTTTCTAAGTAGGATTCCATGAAAACAAAATATTTTTATTTATAAATTGATTCCTTAATCCTGCCTGAAATATACTAGATAGCTTTGACTGAAACCTTAGAATCTGAAACAATCTTTTGGCCAGACTGCTTAAGCATATCAGACTTTTACTTTTTAAGATAATTGTAATTATTTGCAAATTAATAAAAATAGCCATTTAAAAAAAAGCAGAAATTTTTTTTCTGCATTTATGTATTGATCCTGTAGTTAAATGTTCAAGACAATGGCGCAGCAGTAATACTGTCTAGACAATATATTGGTTGTTTTGTCTGTGGTATCGTCTGTTGTGAGAGAAAATGTCTTTGTGCGGTAAGGGCTTGAAATTGTATGGCTGGGTATTGTAACTTGAAAGAATTGTCTCATGTATATGTATTATATACTTAATCACATAAAATTGCTTTTGCAATTCTGATATTTTAGTTAATCTCTCCCTCATGATCTAGGCTGCTGGAATAAAGAGAATTAATCTATTAATATTGTGTATCTGTCAGTGTTGTGTATTTTGCATCATCTGCTTTAGGTTTGTTGGCTGGTTTTTTGTTGTATGTATAAAAGCATTTTATATATTATAAATATATGTGTGTATATATATATGTGTAAAATTATTTTTTACTCTTTCTGGTTGCAAATAGTATGTTGTTGACTTCACTCAAAATTCAGAATATATCCTGAAAACAAACTTTCTTAATATAGAAGTTCAATTTAGTAATTAGTGGGGATTTAAAAATTAAATTAGAAGCAGCTCCCTCAGTCTGTCCGTCAGGTACCCTCAGCTAGGCTTTGTTGTAGCGGGCTTTGGGGTGTTAGCTGCTTCTATGTTTGGTTTTTGCCACCAGCGTCATCTTTTCTCCTTTCCTTGTCTTCCACATAAGGTAGGTAACTTCAAGCTGAAGTAAAAATTGCTTGTGTGAGCAAGTGGAAGATGCGGTTTACCGTGGGAGTATGCTTTTTCAGATGCTTAAACACCTTGAGTCATATCTGTTGGACTTCTTTGTGTAGCTGAAGTCTTAGTCTTCTTCTTACTATAGACTTTATAAGCTACAGATTAGTAGAGGTTGGAGCAGTTCGCACTCATCCTGCTTCTCTCATCTTCTAAGGCATCTCCTTCTGGTGACTCATTATACAGTCAACCCTTTCTACTTTGCTGTTTCCCAATCGTGGTTTTACCTCCTCGTGGCATGATTTTCCCGCAACTGGGGAGGTCCGTTTCGTGGGGCACTCGCAACTGTGCAAACTGACAGTGATGAATATTCAAATGAGGCGGTCATGAATATTCAAATTAAGCCAGTGCCACACGGATTGTGGGCACACTGCTCTGCCCACGCCTTGCCTGCTTCGCTCTGCTCATAGTGAGGAGGCTATGGCAGTCCCCCATAGCCTCGGAGGGGGCCCCTGCTTGGAGCAAAGAGGTTGCGGTCTGCCCGCATCCCCCCCAGGGTTGATTTGCATGCTTATGAAAGATTTACACGCTCTCAGGTTAGACATGGTGTCCAAGACTTTCTTGGGGTAGACATGCTGTACAATACTGGAGACCATGTCTACCCCAAGTATGGTGAGACCCGTGGCTGTGGGCACAGGGAAGAGCCCACACAAACATAGACACACAGCGGGGCAGTGCCGAAGTGTGCCAGGGCTGAGGGGGATGGTGCAAAGGGGCAGGGCAAATTTACGTATTAATGAGCTGCCTGTCAACATGGACAGAGGGCTTTGCAGGAGGGACCCAGACCCATGGTACCACAATAAAAAAGGATTGACTGTACAAAGAGACAACAAGATACTGAACTTATGTTGTCTTTGATTAGAAAACTCTTTAAAATTACAGTAGGCTTGCTTTCTTCCTCCTCTAGTCTATATTTCCTGGCCGCTTACTAGTTTGATTGGAAAAGCCACCTTTTCTTGCTATGCTTGGATACAACATCTGATCAAGGAAACCTGCACGATGTCAGATAGTGTAGATGAAACTCTAATTGTAAATAAACACAAATTTATTGGTATGTGTTTTACAGAGCCAGCCACATGTCATCCATGAGATGATCATTGTCTCCAATATGGTCTTGCAGCCTTTGCCTGTCTTAAAATTAAAAGCCACCTCTGCAGATTCAGCTGTCCAAATGCAGAGTGAGTGGGAAGAGATCCTACGTGTTTGGTCCAGACAAAAGGAAGAATATAACTGAGAAGGAAAACTGAGAGTGTTCACATCTCTCCTTACTTTGCCTCATTGATAATCCTTAATTCCACTTTTATTGTTAGAAATTCTTGTTGCCATGGTTAATTTTTCCTTCAACTTTGTAATCTGCCATCCAGTGTTTCCGTGCAGTTGGAGAATAGGGTTTGTTGTGTGAGGGTTGTACTGACTGCTGGGGCAATTTCATCCATGTCTTAGTTCCAAGAAGGACAGTAGGTGTTTCTTCAGGACAGAAGTCTTTGTCTGGGACAGTGCAAACTGGAGGACTGTTAATCCTCACTCCTTCATAGACATAAGGATCTAAGTGTTATACATCTGAGCAAATCTCCCATGTCTAAGCCATTCAAACATCAGAGCAAGCATACTTCCATCAAACTTCTTGTCTTCCATTCCAAAAAAAAGTCCAGAAATCATGGAACATATGAAGGATTGAAGGACCATATTCTTTTTTATTCAATTCCTGCTTATCCTAATTTTTCAAGTACCATTTTGAGATCTGGTATTCCTTCAGAGCACAGGAATGATTTTGTTAGCCGTGTAACTAGCTCTTCCAGTACAAGGATCAGTCTCAACCATTAATCTAAAGCAGATTTAAAGTTCTGAGTCCTGTAAAAAACATGAACTAGAACAGAAATATGTAATATTTCTAGCAGCTTTTAACTCTGAAATTCAAAATGTCCACCTAAAAACCCCAATTTTATATTCATTGTTTTTCCTCTTTGTACAGAATCCTCCAATTGCCACACTGGGTTTGCTTGCTTTTACTCTATTAACAAATATTCTGGCATTTGAAATCAAAAGCATTACCACAGCAGCCTCCTGAATTTTTCCTTTAGTATGTTTGTATGGTCATGATTAAAGAAGGACTTGGTCTGTAGCACCATTAGGATCCAAAAGTTCAGATTGCATTAGTCAGTGATAAAGAGGATGGTTTAAAATACATATATTTTAGTGTAGGGCACGCTGAGGTCCAGTAACATTGTTTTATAATAATTTTTTTTTGGTAGAACTGCACAAAGGTGTGTGGCAAACATTGAAATTAAGTATCCTAAATCCTTGCTTCAGTGGGGTTTTATTTAATACTTCTTCCTTTATCTTCAGTCTTTGCTCCTTATTAGATCATTAATTACAAGGTCATGTCAGTTGCACTTTAAATGCATAAGAATACAAACCCTCTAAGGTCTCATTACACTGATGTTACTGCTAATTATAAAACTGAATCTAGCAGAACATCATTCTTTGAAATGCCATGGATTGTTCGTGGTAAAATAAGCAAACCCCGCAATTCATGACAGCTCATAAAAGATAAATTATATCCCATTATTAAAACTGCATAATTTTTTAAAAATTGCATATACTCTGCAAAGAACACAGAGCAATTCTTTAGTTTACTTTCCTTTACAAACATGGCAGGTTGTTTTGTAAACAAGGAAGCTCACTGCAGTTTTCATACCAAAGCAGTGACCTGTGAAAGATTGCCTGAATTAGCTCCTTGTTACTATAGCCAGAGAAGTTGTTGGCCTCTTTTCTGGTGGTCTTCATTTTTTTCAGCCTATAGCACATCAACTAAATGATTTTGCGATACCACCAGCTGAAAGCAGCTGTTTTGCAGATGCTCTATGTTGTTTGCCCAGTGTACAAAAAGCCAGTATAGGTTCTGTGTCTCCAGTGACATGTGGAATCAGCTCTACATTTGTTTGAGGAAACAGACAGCTGCCAGCTAATGGACCCATTAACAAACTTCCCACAGAATATCCTGTCTTTATCATTGCATGAAATTTTAATAACTTTAAATCATTAGTTGAAAGTTAAGAAGACCTTTCAGTAAGACATTGGTTTCACAGAAGTGAGGGCACATCTTTTCTTGACAGAAATAATTTATTTTTTTATGCTAACACTAAGAAGTGAAGGTAAAGTAGCAGTAGAAATATTTAATTTTTTTTTGTCTTTCTATTAGCAATTTGTGAACCTCAAAGGAAATTCTTTTTCTATACTGTGTGACAGGGAGAGTTATTTTTTTGGTTGTTTTTAGGTGAGAGGATATTTGCAGTCTTGGTTTTCTCCTCCTGGAAGGATATTTGTCTTGCTTGTTCTTCTAACTTAACTCATAGTGAAATTATGAAATTACTTAATTCATAGTGGACAACATGCTCTTTTTTAGCTGTGTGACAAATTTTAGTAATCAAAAGGAATGAAAAGAAAGTGTTGCACTACCTGTAGTGATTTTTCTTTGCTCTACTTCTTGCATTTAGTTCTTGTGCAGTTTTGGTACCTGGTTTAGACCTGAGGTTGAGAAGAGAGCAACTCCCTAGAGGATCTTTCCCTTCATGGTACGTTGAAATGGCCATGTGTGACTGTCATTCCTGGCCGTACCTCATGACAAAGGTAATGACATCTTTTGGAGAGATGCTCCAAAAGGCATCTGGGACGTGCGCATTGCTACAGAAGTGCAAGGTTAGAAGAGTACTTCCAGTTGGCTCCAAGAAGAAACCCAATTTTTTCATGGTTTGGTGTTTGTTTGTTTTTTCTAGTGAATGGGTCTTGTTATTAAGTCCATTACAGCAAGTGAGGCAAATGTGAGGCTCTCCCAGCCCTTGGTCTTCAGGGTTTTTAGAGGCTATCACCTAACCCTCAAAATCTGGGAAGGTGAATACAGTGTTTAGAGGCATTTGCAGACTGCATTGCTCTGAGGCACCTGGCTCTAACAGACTCAGTTTATCCACCCAAGTTAAAATCACCTCTTTCAAAGAAAACTCTTACCTTGTTGCTTCACAACAGCAGACAATTCTTGTGGCACTCCTGGCAATCTTGTGTCCTGAGGGTTCAAGGAGTAACTTCTGTAACTTCCAAATGGAAAGAGCAAAGAGTCATTGGATGAACAAGTGGCTTCCTTGTGACAACCACCTCTCTGGGCTGGATGGACAAGGCTGAGGACGCCCTGAGGGAATTTGTCAGTATCACAGAATCACAGAATCAGTAAGGTTGGAAAAAACCTTAGAGATCATCGAGTCCAACCTATCACCTATTACCTAACCTAGCCAAACCTGTTCCCTAGGATATGATGGCTCTTGAAGAAAAACTTGCTTTTCTTGGGCTGTTAGCTTATCCTTAAAGGAAAGCAGAAAAAACCCTAAATACAAAGACTTTACTGGCCACACTTTTCAATTGTTGTTGAACAAAGCTTTGCTCATGTTCTGGCACACTGCTATAAAAACGAGTTGGGAAGATACGAGGGCAGCATTGACTTTCTTGGAGCTTTCTTGGCTCCAAGGGTTTATTGAGGCAGAGGGTTTATTAAGAGTCCTTTGACATTGTCCGAGATGTTTGTAGAGTATTGAATGACAATAAACTTCTGCCCTTTTATATGTCTTCTCCAAAAAGCACAAGTCCAATCTCATTTGATTACTACTAAAATCTCATTTGATTACTACTTCCTGCAGTACACTCATTCTACTGTTGATTTTTGTAAGCATCCTGCTAACCTCCAACTGCCCTTACAGTCATCATTTTAGCTTCTGATACTTCTTGGAAACATTCTAACATAAGTTGGTTTTCGTCTAGAAAGAGAACAAGACAGATGGGCTGTCTTTCTGAACATGGTTTCCTGATAGACCTCCAGCAAGCTCACTGCCACCCTCACCCTCCCCTGCCCAAAACGTGTGGGCACAGGGATCAGAACCAAGAGGTGAATACTTTGTTTCCAAAGAAAGAACAAGCTGCTGAAGTACCCCAAGTAGTACATTGTTTCAGACACCAATCTGCTTTAAAACAATGATTTAACTCATGGGAAATTGGTGGCTTGTGAATAGCATACCTTGGGACTGCATTTCTTTGAACAGATGGACTTCTACAGGGCAAAGAGGAACTTCTCATCTGAATCTATTTCTAAACAGTTCAGTGCTTCAGAAAGAGAGACATGAATTTTATGACAGGAATGTATTCCTTAATATTTTGTTGCTGCTCAGGCAAAGGCTGATAAATATAGTAGTGGAGTTATTTCAGTTACGTACATTGTTGTTAACAAATGAAGTACCAGAATAATCAAATCCAACTTTGCACACCAGCTGCTTAGGGATTTTTTTGTTCTTTACCCAGCAATTTATTACAAGACTAAGCAGTACTAAGTCATTGGGGGTTTTGCCCCCCCATAGGGTGGGTAATCATTTTTCTTTACTACTCGCTCTTGGTTTATGTCATCTTCCCTCCCCTTATGCCTCTAATTCCTCCTCACAAATGAATGTGCAGTGTTTTACAGCAGTTTGTCTGTGTTTGTCACTTTGAAAAGCTGAGGAGTTTGCTTGCTTATTTTTTGTTTTGTAGGTGTGCAATTGTAAAAGTAGAACGTTTACATTTTTGCTTATTTCTGAAAGTCTTTTCTCTTTGAAGTGCTGATTGAATCTGTTGTGAATCTCTGTTGTTAATCTCTTTAACCGCTGAAAGAAGATTACCTTAGCAGTGAAGTGGCTGGGGAGGGGAGAAGCAAGGGAGAGACTGACTGTTTTTCTAGGATGAATTCAGGTCTTCAATAAGGGCTTTTCTCTGTGACACTCAAGTGTACCAATAGTGATTTCTTGATGCTAACCACAGCCTAAGTGGGTGAGCACATATGGATGATACTGGCTACAACTGCAGTGCAGTCTTGCCACCAGCCATTTGCTCAGATCAGCAATTCCTTTGGCAGAATCCAGCAGTTTTACTAGAGTTGATAAATTGTTTACTGTATTTTATTTATTTATTTAGTTAGTTAGTTAGTTATTTTAAATCTTGAGGTCTTATCAGCCTGTTACAAGTTATTAAGGGAAGAAAAATACCTGTGATGGACATTTAATGGTACAAATGTCTGTATACATACTTTCCTTTTAATCTGCTTGATTAACATAAGTAGTGTGCTGGACTTCTGAATTGTGTGCTTAACTTCTAGCCCAAAGCAAGGGATCAGTCCTATTGACAAAGACATTTTTGCAAAGGTGAGTGGACTTTTATTCAACGCTAGCAGAAAACGCTGATTGCAGTTTTTTAAAAAAGAATCAAAATATAATGCCTCAGAGGAAGACAAGAATTCACAATAGGCAGCCACATGGCCAAAAGAAAGTGGTTCGGATTACAGTGTCTATTTGCAGTGGTAAAGAAGTTAAAAGGATGTGATTCTGGGTGTTTGACTTCTATTGTGAGTTAATAACTGGCCTTTCTACTGTGGATGGTAAGGCATTTTTTGTGAGGTATTTAGACACATTGCATTCTTATGCATTTATTTGGGCTGTGTCTTGTTAACATTTGTTCACAGTTAATCGGTTGGAAATAATAGTATAAGTAAGAAAAGATTGAAAAGATGTTCTTTTGCGATGGTCTGGTATTCTGTGGAAAGCTCTCAAACATGGTTTGTAAAAACGCAGTTATTTGATTTTGTTCCTGCTTGTTTCTGCATCGTTATGTTACCTTGCGTATTGGGGGCTGAAATGACCGAGTAAATATACTTAATCTTTGTGAACAGTAAATTTCATATGGTGTTTCACTGAATATGGACCTTGTGCTTTCCAAGAACTCTGATTCATAGTTCTTGAGGAAAATACAGAAATATCTTTAATATTAGAAGTTTCACAAAGCATATTAGTTTCTCTCAGTGTGACTCTATTAAAGCAGTATGTATTTGTTTAGTAAGATTTACTTTGTTTTGTATTTCTCTGTCTAATAGTTAACGAGGTAAGTAAAAGAAAATTAGACACAAAATGGGAAGCATTGTGTTTCCCTAATTGTTAAGAGTCCAGGAAATTGTTATTGTAGTTACCAAAATATGTGGTTTTCATGCTTTCAGACTCCTGCTGTTTATTTCTTTTAATTGATTCATTAGAGAATGTGAAGCAGTTGATTTCCTCGTTTTGCAGAGGTTTCTACTTTTGAAGTTAAAGTAGATTTTTAACTCCCCTCATCCCCCACGAAGAATACAGGAATTTTAATGCCACAGAAGTGCTGCATCTAACAGACACTCCTCTTTTCTTCCGGATTTATTTCCCAGCTGGAGTAAGCCAGAAAATGCCTGCTACCAGTTGTCACCACTGGATAAATGGCAGGTGGTGATTTCTTAAGGCTCTCATGTTAATTGCGGGAGACAGGTCTCCACTTTGATTGATTCCTTCAGCAGGTAATAGGTGTGCCCATAGTAAACAGCTCTGGCACAACCTGCCTCTAGTGGGAGCTGGTGGCAGTCCTGCACCAGTTGTCACCTGTCTGGGCACAGTTCGGTTTCTAAAAGCCTATAGATGTTGAAATTACTCTTCTAATTTTCTTTATCATTCTAGTTACACTCTAGAACTTAACCCTACTCTGTGGCTGAATATCCCAGGTTTGTTTGCAAAATGTATTTGAGGGCCTGGCAATAGAGGAAAACGTCTCTCTGTCTTCTAAGATGATAGTTGTAATGCCACCAGTCGGTCAGGACTTCACTGCACACGTGCATAAAAAGGAAAGCAACAATGCCTCACTCATTTCCTTCGTATAATTGCTTTGGATTTGCCTTGTATAATTGACTCTGGATTTGTCACATTTGTTACTCCCTCGTCTCTGCTGTAGAGGTCTCCTGTGTCTTTTCCTTCTCCGTTGCCTGTTTCCCTTTTATTCCCTTTTTTTTGGTTGTTGGTTTTGGGTTTTTTTGTTGCCATTTACAGTTCACAATGGAACTGGGAAGAATAATTCACATGTGCTCTTAGTGTGTGATGTGATAAGGGAAAACAATTAGGGTTTCTCTAGTCTGGTAATGGCTTAGATTTTATTCCATAGTACTTATTCATCAGAGTTATACTCTGCATGTGATTTAAGAGTAAAATTAGCATTTGGGATGACTTTTGGGCAATCTTTGTGCTAGCTATCAGAAGACACAACACGAAGAAGAACTCTTTCTTTTTTTTCCTTTCATTCTCATAGCAACCATGGGGTGCATTAAAAGCAAAGAAGGTAAAGGTCCAGCCATGAAATACAGAACTGAAAATGCTCCAGAACCTGTTATTTCCCATGTCAGTCATTATGGATCAGATTCCAGCCAAGCAACACAGTCACCATCAATAAAGGGATCAGCAGTTAATTTTAATAGTCATTCCATGACTCCTTTTGGAGGGCCTTCAGGAATGACACCCTTTGGAGGAGCATCATCTTCATTTTCAGCTGTGCCAAGTTCATATCCTAGTACTTTAACAGGTGAGTGTTGCATTAAATTATGCTATTGTTATTATTTATTATTACTGCAGCTTGACAGTCACAGTCAAAAGAAATATTATGACACCTTGCCCCGAGGAAATAAATTTCTAATTTCAAATAAATTGCCTTTTACAGATTTCTGGTTTTCAATATCTTTACTGCTCAGACAATAATTCAGTCTGGATGACTAGGGCTTGGGGGTTGGGTGTTTAGGTTTTGGTATTTGTCGGGGCAGTTAGGATGGCAGCACAGAGAAATTTAAGACTTACTAAAGGCAATAATGGGAATAGTTGATGGAATTGTGTTAGAAGTTCTAAGCTGTTGAAGGAATGCGTATGGCATAATGTCTTTAAACTTGGAGAGAGGTACAAATCAAACACTTCAGATTCAGAAAACATTCTAAACTGGGTTTCAGGCTTGATGAGCTGTTTGTTATATTAATGGAACATTGAATCTGTTTATTTATGGTGCAGTATATTCTGTGGACTATATACACAATAGGTGTGAAACGAAAGAGAAAACTTCTCAGTGTTTTGCAAACAGGATTTGCAAGGCACAGAGACCATCTTGCCTGATACATAGAAGATACAGGGTTTAAAAGCAAAGTGCACATTTGATGTTATAAACCCACCTTTATATCAAAGTCGTAAAACTTCATTACAAAAACACAGATTTTGCGCACATGGCTAATTTCATAGTTTTGATGAATGTTTTTGAGAGGAAGCTGTAATTCTTTTGGGGGGAGGGAGAAACAAAGATAGAAAGAGTAATTTATTCAAGGAGCTTTGAACAGACACTTCAGAAAACAGAGTAAATCATTCCTTATTAGTCTATTTCTAGTTTTTCCACTTACTTCTAATGTTGGCACAATTACAGTGCTTAAATGTTTGCTTCATTACACTGGCATTTAAAGTCTTTTAAACACAAGAAATTGGAGATCCATATAATCCCACTCTGACCCTGACATTAAGCAATTCAGAAACCAAATATGAATTTTCAGGTAATGATGACCTCATATTCCTTTTCTTTGGAATTCATTAAAACCCAAATTGTTAAAATGAGCTTCTAGCCTGTCTCGAAATTTATGAGTCAGCTCTGAATCGTTGTTTTGGATGATCATATGCAGAAATGAAATAAGGGCAGCATTTCTCTATATTCTTAGCTCTTCTGAGTAAAGTTTATTGTACTTCATCTCCTCCAAGAAGTATTCCTTCTTACTAGCTCTGGTTCTTTGTTCATGTGAGCATCTCAAGCAGTGCATGTAGGCACCAGACATCAGGGACGTAGCCCCCCTACCAGGTACCACAAATCCTTTGCTGCAAAGACCAGAAGGGATGTTCTTTTGCCTGTTCCTATTCATCCTGGTACTTAAACATATTCTATCTTGAACCACAGTCAACCAGAGAGATTTCTCCTGAAAAGAGGGTCTGATATCTCATCAATGTGAAATGAGTTATCAGCAGGCAGGTTGATTTGTGTGAACACTCTCGTTGTTTTGCAATTACATAAAATGAGATACTGCATATGAAATTATTCCTTCTTGTTCTGTAAAACCAGCCTGTCCACAAATAAACACACTTGAAATAAATAAAGTTGCACTAACAGTTATTTGGTACATTGAGTACTGATTTTCAGATCACTCAAAATTATGTGTTTTTGTGAGTGAATGAGATGACAACCTTCATCTGGCTGTAAGCTTTTTAGTATTTGTGATGAATAAAACACTGGATCACGTTCTGTTGCCCTTTGCTTCACAAGAGAGGAGAATAGACGGGCTTGTCAAACAGGATGTAAGTGTCAGTAGTATTTAGCCAGTTGATCAGTGATGTGTGACAAGAGGATGATATGGTTGTCATTGTGGACTGAAGTGAGGCTGAAAAGGGTTGAGCCATCTTTTATTCCTCTAGAACAGAAAAGGAGAAGAAATCTGAGTTAGTCACACTTCTCCTGTATTACACATTCTTTGTCAGCAGATCCTTAGAATTCAAATTCATAGAATATTACTGAAAATCAAAACCGAAAAATGCACTACTGTCCTTGCCTTCCATGAAGCTGTGTAAGTACTAGTGCTCTGTAATCCTCATGCTGAACAAGAAGGTAAAGTCTTCTCTACAAAACAAATCTTACATTAGAGGATGGGAATACTGACCTGAAGAAAGGAAAAGGAAGTAGTATGGCCACAAATAGTTCGAACACCTAAACTGGATTACCTCACAGTGATTCACAAAACAGCTGCAGGAGATTTTAAAAATCATTTGACACTATCTTTGTTTAAAACATTCTTTACTGATCCTGCTTTCCTTAGTATCTTATTATTCTGCGAAAATAAAAAGAGGTTTTAAGGTAGCTGAAGTGTCTCAAGGCCCATGGAGTCTCCCAGGTTCTTAAATGCACTTAATAAAAATTTGTGATATTGTGGCTTGGTATTGTGTTGTATTGTTTTTTTCACACGCTGAAGAAGTCTGGAGTTGGTTTATTACCATAACATTTGTTTTCTGTTTGTGCAAATTTAATATGTATCCCCCCAATTTTCTTTCTCCATGTAGAAGTTTATGTCATCAAAATAATGTAGTAATGTAGTCATGCAGGAAAAATTGATAGAACTGTGTTGAATTTTAACTTAAATTAGGAATATTAACTTCTAGGGAATATTTTAATTCATTTTCATCCATAAATCACACTTTTTTAAAAAAATCCATCAATTACTCTAGCTTCCTGTGGGGATTTTGTTCTCTTTTTCCTAGAGGAACAGTAAATTCATTTCCAGCTGTGGCTGGCTGAGAGACTGTAGCCACAGAAAGACTCCAAATCAAATGAGAATATTTAAGTGATTAGGAGCTTTTGCATCAGAAAGTGTACATTGCAAAATAATATTAGATATGGACTGTTTGCACTGTCTTGTGTATTCTTCCTTTCTGATCATTGTCATGTTGATTGTAAGATCTAAGATCAGATGCAACATGTTTCTGTGGGTGAACTTCCATGTATATCCTAGTACTTATCTGTGCATATTAGAGTTGTAGTATTATACATTTAAGAGTAAGTTATTGCTTGGACTATCATTAGGTTTCTTAAATGTACATTAGACTGTGAAATAGCATTTCTAGAGCTTAAAACATCTTTCTGAATTGTCCATTTGCAGTTTTCTATTTTAACTTTCTCCTCGTTACAATACATAGTTCTTTATTTTTGTTAGTAGCTTGTACGTCTCAAAAAGCCTGTTCTCATTTCCCTCTCCCTCATTTAGTCCAGTTTTATAGATTACTTCTTTGAAGTGTAGAAAGTAGGAAGGAAAGTAGGAAGCAAGTGTAGGAAAACTACACTTCCTACCGTCCCATCTCTCCACACCTGTCCTGTTTNAACATCCCTCTTAAACTGGGGAGCCCAGAACTGCACACAGTACTCAAGATGAGGATGGGGAAGCAAATTCCTTGGAGTCGGTGGAGTGCAGCTGTTCCTCCTGTGACCTATCTTGTTGTCTAGAGTCATGCACTGATGGATCGTTCTCAGCATGGGTCTACTTCTCTTGTGCGGAGACTTGATGGAATTAAAAAAAAAAAAATTAGTCCCAAAGCAGAGAAATGTCTTTGTGCCCAACAAGAATACTTCTGGTTCAGTTCCTTGAGTAGATCTTCATGTGTAACCTCAGAAAGTTGGGAACACATCAGTTATTCATAGTTAAGTTCAACAGGAAACTACTGTAAAAATCAGTGAATGATGGCTCACCATTGTGGTGTTGTGGAAATTGCATTTCTTAACAAAAAACAAGCTTATATGTTCATAAAGAAGCTAGGAGATTTTTTGACCACTGATGTGTCATGCAGGTTTCTGTATATAAGTGCTGTAATTATTCATGTATTTCCAGCAGTGTATCTAGTGACCTTTTTTGGTGGGGAGGCATATTTTTAGGATGTCTCTTTACATGCATTGTTCTATTTTAAGAAATTAGCAGATTATTGATCTGGCTTCCAAAATGAGATACAACACAGAGTGTTTAGTTGCTTCCAAATCAAAATCGATGAGTTGTTTCGCAGATAAGTCCTGAAATCAAGTGTTGCAACATTACTGCTGTATCATATGGGATTTTTTTCTTTTTCTTAAGGTGGTGTTACTGTATTTGTGGCCTTATATGATTATGAAGCTAGAACTACAGATGACCTTTCATTTAAGAAAGGTGAACGGTTCCAGATAATAAATAACACGTAAGTATTCTCATTCA
Organism: Pitta sordida; assembly: GCA_013390025.1. NCBI lineage: Eukaryota > Metazoa > Chordata > Aves > Passeriformes > Pittidae > Pitta > Pitta sordida. The sequence continues at coordinate 21,823 of WEKX01004423.1, read as the reverse complement.
CAGACTTCACTTGGTTTTTGGGAATAATTAGATCCTCAGCTTTTCTTGAAATCTATGTGTCCTATTTCTTTGAAGAGTAGATTGATCTTCTTCTTTTCTTGAACGCATACAATATTCAACAAGCAGGAGTTAAAATACTTACACTGCTCAGTCAGTAACCCTTTGTGCTGAGATCTGGATTTAGGTGCAGATGTAGAACTGTAGCAACTGGGGCAGCTCCAAGCCTCTTCTTGGGTGACTCCCTCCCACTTCCTTCCCCAGCAAGGCACAACTACCACCTTTATGGCAGCAAAGATGTAGACATGCAATGTTCCATCCCAGACTCTGGACCTTGCAGATACTCTTTAATGGGATTCCAGATATCACGGGAAGTGGGCACAGTTGGCAGGGCTGCGAATTCCAGAGGCAAGTGTACTGCTGGTAGGCAGGAACATGGAGTTGCATCTAGCTGGCCTCCATAGAAAATGCATGTGCATGTAGTTTATGGGTAGTTTGATATTCTAGTTCGGTTGCAGCAGCATTGCTGCATTACAGTCTCATTTTTAGAAGTTTAATGAAGAGAAAGTAATTTGTCTGCTTTGGAGATTTCCTTACACGAAGCTTTTTGCTACAGTAATGTAGTTCCAATTCACACATGTAGCAGATTTCATTTGTCCAGTTCTCTTAATTTTATTAGCTGGCTTCCTACTTCCATTATTGCTGTCAGCATACAGGCAGAATGATCTTAAGAGGCAGATGAAGACTAGAGAACTTGAAAGTTTATTCTACTAAGAGTTACTCAATGTTGCAGCACAGAATGTTTTAGATGCCTTCATAATTAAAATAACATGTTACCTGAATTTGTCTGCCTTTTATATGTGAGTGTATTACATTACAGGTGCTGGTGAATTACATATTGTTTATATGTTTATATGTGGAAGAGGTAACTGATGTTTCATTGCAGGGAAGGAGACTGGTGGGAAGCAAGATCCATTGCTACGGGAAAAACAGGCTACATCCCAAGCAATTATGTAGCTCCTGCAGACTCCATTCAAGCAGAAGAGTAAGATATTGTATCCTGTCAATATGTTCTTATTGTCCCTTCTACATTTTGTGTCCTGTGGTTATACTATTCCTTTAATTCGGTATATGTAATATTTAAGGGTAAAGTAGGAGAATAGTATTAATTAAACAATAGCAATGCTACTTGGATTAGGTCTAAGGTGACAAAATTGTTTGGTACGCTATGAATTTGGAAAATTGCATTGCTTTGTTTGACAATATTTTGTACATTTGTTTGCAAACAAAGATCCCAGAGCACTTACAAATCACATGGCATGACTATGGGAACTGTGCATTGGAGTACAGTTTCAGGCTGTGCTTGTTCCAAGGGATTGTATTTATTGTACTGGAAATACAAGGTTCCACAGCTCTTGCTTCAGTATACAGGCATGATACTGCCAGTAAGCAGTTCCAGGATACATGATCTATGCACTTCTCCATTTGCTGTGGCAGTCCTGGGAAAAGTGCCTGATTTTCAAGATGTTTCCTGAATCTCAAGCTGAGAGTTTTGCATACTGCTGCCAATGTCTTTTTACTCTTTGCTTTTATAAAGTGATTGCATCAAAGATGAACTATTATTTTACACCTCTGAGATTCAAATTACTACCTTTTCCTTAATTTGTGGAGGGAGGGGAATGTTGAGTGTTTCTTTTTTCTTTTTTTTTTTTCTTAAACTGTGCAATAAAAGCATGTTGTCATTACAACTGTGCTGGTGGGAAAATGGAAATGATAGCCCTTTGCAAAGAAACCATGGCTCCTAAAGATTGGCAGAACAGAGTGATAGGATTTGTCATAGGTTTGTGGTGACTAGAGGTGAGACTGAAGGTTGATGAATAGCAAAGGAAACTTCTAAAACTGACTATTTTAAAGAATCAGTGCTAGTTTTATTAAATGCACTAATACCTTGCATATTCGCACCTACTGATTTGCGGAATATTTCTCAACGAATATTAATTGGCTGTTCGCGGAACACGCCCCTGTGGGGCAGGGGGGCAGCATCTCTCACTTGCTGGGCACAGCCACAGTTCGCTCCCTTACGAGTGTTGCGGAGGTTACGTGCCAGGGAAGGTTTAAAGCACATGGTGTATACTCCCACAGCACCGCCCGTGCTCGGAACGGGGTGTCCTGCTGCTTTTGCCCCGGGGTTTCCCAGTGTGAGGTGCTCTCAAGCATTTGTCCCCACCAGCGCCTTTCTGGGGAGCACCTGCAGAGTGCAAGTGGGGACTGCCGAGCCCCTGTCTTGCCGCAGCCCCAGGGCGAGCTTCCCCACTGCGACAGCAATGCAATCATGCGTGGCAGCAGTGGCCTGGTGGCAGTGAAAGCAGCAACATGGCCAAAGGGAAGCCCGGGGATTCTCTGGGGCCCTCCCAAGTCAGAGAGGGCTCAGAAATGCTTCCCTTTGCTCCCCTGTACTGTGAGAAACCGTGGGGAGGTGCCTGAAACACTCCTCAGCGCTCCAGGGCGGGGGGGTGGGGAGGTGAGTGTGGCCTATGTGCATATTCATGCTCACGGATTGGGTGATTGCCAGGACCCCCACGAGACCTGTAACCCACAAATGCGGAGGTAAGCCTGTATCACCACAGCATTGGGAATACAGTTCATTTGCTTTAGAATTGGCTAGCCCTGTGCTTTGATAGTCTTTACAGGTTTTGTGTTGTGACTGCAGTTGGAGTTAAAAGTTTAAAAGCAATGCAGAGTCCCAAGCTGTTGGGATTTTCTTCAGCCTTTTCTAAGCCTGAAGGATATGTAATATATTTATAGTGAGCCCCTAGGAATCGCAAGTCCATGGGTCCGGGACCAGGGTGTGAAAGCTGTGATTCGCAAAGAGAGCAAATTCATGGATATGCAGTTAAGCCCTGCCCATCGCCCCGTCTCCATGGCCAGGTCGCCCAGCTCCTGGCTCACTCCCCTCACCACAGGACAGGAGGAGACTGGGATGAGACACCGCAACTATTAAACTGACACTTTTCTCTTTTTTACCCCCCCTCCTTTTTTTTTTTTTTTCTTTTTTTCCTGGCCTTGACATGTACAAAGAATCAGTGCTCACCTGGCCCTGGGGTGCGCCTGCCCATCCTGTATCCATCCCTTCCCTCCCACGCCAGGAGGCAGAGCCAGTGCCGGGGCACCCCGCAGTCTCAGGTTCCTGGGGCGGCGCAGAGGGAGCATGAGCACTGCCCCACGGGTGCAGGATGCAGAAGCTGTGGAGCCGCTCTTCCCTTCACCCTCCCAGCAATAAAGGGCACCATGGGGGGAATCGCTGGGGCCACAGGGGTGGGGGGAAGGTGGCTCCTACTCCTGGTTCCCCACACAGACACACACAGTGATAGCCTCCTCCTGCATCCCGTCAGAGAACAATGCCAGCCGCACACATTTACATTAAATGCATCCTGGACAGGACATGGCTCCTGGCTCACTCCCCTTGGCCCCCTCCCACACCCACTCCCCCCCCAGCCACCCCGTGGCTCCTGAGCAGGCCTTATTTACATATTCATGAGCTTCTTTATGTATCAGTGAACTGTGCCTTCACAGCGTTTTCTGCACCTGCACACACCCCTGTTTTTCGCTGGAAAATGAACAGCAAAGGATTGAAACCACAGAGAGGTGGACCGCAGATAAGCGGGGGTCTTCACTATAAACTCTCCTATTATTTTATAGGCAACTAAATAAAATAGCACTTGACAATACAGTTTGTAGTTTGTTGGGGAAGAGGCATTTTCATGTGAAGTAATTAACTAGGGTTCAAGTTTGCTTCAGTAAGATTGTCTCAAACATGTACCCTCATGTCCATTTGTAGTTTTGCACATTTACTTAAACAGTCAAATTGCAAACACAACAAAATGTAAGAATAAGCTTCAAATTGCCAAGAAATTGCCCATGCCATTATGTTCACAAGCCAACAAGGTGATCCCACCATATCTACACTTTCACCCCAGAAAATATTTCACGCAAAGCCGTTGTTTTGCAGCAGTTTCCAGTACTGTTTTCCCATCACTCCTGAAGCCAGATTTTCTTGATGCTAAGATGTTGACAAATAAAAACGGTTGAAATTTACATTTTGCATCACTTTCTGACTTGTAAGGCACGTAATCAAAATAAAGTGTAGTTAGAAATAAGTGTTATTCCAAAGTCTACGGATTCATGTGAAGATGGACCTTAAAATTATCACTGACATAGGGCAGTGCTGTATGCAGGTTTTCATCAAGATGAGCACACTGTGGGAACACAGAAGAAGAATTTCCTTTTGTGAAAGAACCTGAGGCAGGAAAATGCAGGTGTTTTAAAACTTACTTTTTGGTAAGAGAATGATTCAACAGGATGAAATGTTACTGGTAGAGAGGTAAATGATACCTACAATAGCATTGTTTCTAAATGAGCAGTAGAATCATCTACTGAGGTAGAGAAGGAAGGAGGCAACAGGAATTGAAACAGGAGAGTTTCCAACAGGGTACAAGAAACCTGTTTATCCTGAGCACATTCAGGGAACGGTACAGGTTGCCCAGGTATGTGGTCCATCCTTCAAGGTTTTCAAGCCTAAAGTGGACAGCATCCTAAGGAACCAGGTGTGATCTCACTGCTGACCCGGCTTGCAGCAGGAGGCTGGACCAGAAACCTCCCAAGAGCCCCTTCCAACCTGAATGAGCCCGTGATTATATTTGTGTACACACACTTGGCATTAAATATTATTTTCTAACATAAAGTCAGGGAAGGTAGTTTCAGCTGCTGCCATGTTTTGAGCATTCTAACGAAGAGTGTCTTCTGATTCAGCTTGAACTGTAAACTTAGCCAGAGGAAGGTGTTACTTTCAGTGTTAAGTACAGTTGATGTCCGTTGTTAATCCACGAGAAAACCCTAGTGTTTGCAGATACAGGCCTCTTTGCATGCATTTTGCAAACAATAGAAATGAGAGTCATATAGAAATAGGTCATCTTAATCTTGTGATTATATGGATGTCATTGCTTTTGTTGATCTATATCTGCTTTGGGATATTATGTCAGTGCTTGAGATTCCCAAATCTTTTGTTTTTATGAGTACCAAAGCCTAGGAAGCTTTTACTTACATGTTTCCTTTAAAATTTTCTAGGTGGTATTTTGGTAAGATGGGCAGGAAGGATGCAGAAAGGCTACTTCTAAATCCTGGGAACCAGCGCGGTATTTTCTTAGTAAGAGAGAGTGAAACCACTAAAGGTATGTGCATGTCTGCGCATCGTTTCTCCCTCCCATTCCCCTTTCCCCTGCTGCTCAGTTGGACATAAACATTTTTGTGCCTATGACATGATACATATGCATCTACACATGTATGTGTATAATGATAGTTGGGGAAATACATTGAATATGTTTTTAAATTTTGGTGAAGAACCAAGTGTGACTTGTTTCCTAGGTGCTTATTCCCTTTCCATACGTGACTGGGATGAAGTCAGAGGAGATAATGTGAAACACTACAAAATCAGAAAACTTGACAATGGTGGATACTATATCACAACCAGAGCACAATTTGAATCCCTACAGAAGTTGGTGAAACACTACAGAGGTAAGTCCAAGTTCCAGTGTCCTTTATGCCTATTGTGAAGAAGGACTGTGTATGTAGCTGATTTTTAAAATTCACAGCTATAAAATTTCTTTTTAATTTCAGCAAATAGTAAATGGACTAGTTCTTTCTATCAACATTGCGGTGTTGCTTTTGTTGCAGTCTTACTCCTGCTTAACTATGAAGTTTTTTTGTTTGTTTGTTTTCCAGAACATGCCGATGGGCTGTGTCATAAGCTAACTACTGTGTGTCCCACTGTGAAACCACAAACACAGGGACTAGCAAAAGATGCTTGGGAGATTCCTAGAGAATCTTTGAGACTGGAAGTTAAGTTGGGCCAAGGATGTTTTGGTGAAGTATGGATGGGTAAGAGCTTAATGTGATACTTTTCAGTCATTCCTGTGAATGCTTTAATAGTATTTGAAGTAAATCAGTATCGGAATCAGAAACGATAATATCATAAAGAAATGAAGGGGAAAAAAATACCCATTATGATGAGACATATAATGGTAAAAGTAATGTTCAATATAGTTCTAGTTTGTAATTATTCTGTTACCTAAGAAAACAGAAGGAAACAAAAAAAAATCAGCAGAAAAACTCTCCAGCATTACAGTGGGGAATGAAATCTGATTTTATTTCTCTAGGAACATGGAATGGAACCACAAAAGTAGCAATCAAGACACTAAAACCTGGAACAATGATGCCAGAAGCTTTCCTGCAGGAGGCTCAGATCATGAAGAAATTACGGCATGACAAGCTTGTTCCACTATATGCAGTTGTTTCTGAGGAACCAATCTACATCGTCACTGAATTCATGACAAAAGGTGCGTGATAGAATAGTTAGAAACACAACGTTTAGAAGATTATTTAAGACCTTAGCAATAAATTAAATGTTTAATTAATGTTACGTTTAAGATGACTGGAGTATGAGTGTTAATTTTGATTAAATTAAAATGAGCAATGCTTGACCTACTTGAAGCATTTCTGATTTAGATCGTGGGTGGAGGCATGAGGATTTTTTTTTTGCACAGCTGTGTCACCCTTGTTAATCTTCTCAAGTACAAGATTGAGGGGGCTTCCCTCCTCATTTTTAGTGTGTACTACCTATCACATTTAAAATGGATGGTATAGCTGCAAATATCATTATGAAATTTTGCCTGGTTTTAGGCAGGACATGTTAACAACAAAATACATTGTGCTTGGGTTTTTTAGTGTTTCTTTTCCAGCAGTGTAATAGTACATTTTAAAACAGTTGAAGGTTTTTTTCCCCAGGCTCCCTCTCCTTGTTTTCAGTCTTTCATCCTTCTTCCCTTGCTCTGTGTCATTCACCCCTCCCCCTGCTACTGAAAACAGAGCTTTAGAGGTTTAGGCTGAATGTAGAAATAAACATCATAAGAATATTAGTGTTAAGAATCATCAGATTTTCAGGTCAATTATTCAATTTTTTTGTAAAATGTAGCCTTATGTTCCACTCAGAGAAATTTTGTTATCCTCATTAAGATACAGAAGCAATGTTAAAGTCCAGGAGGGTGACTAGTTGTGTTCAGTACTGCGCCACAGGTGTATGGTTTTGGTTTTTTCCTGTTTAGATGTGGTTTTTAAAGGGTTGTAAAAGTCTGAAAAGATAGATGGGAATAGAAAATCTAAAAAGTTCCTGCTGCTTTGTTGTTATCCTAAATAACACTACACAGTCACCTGACAAGTGCCTCTGTCAGATTTAAAGCTGTCATGCAAAATCTGTCTTCATTGTTCAAAAATCAGGTTTCAACAAGGCAATCAGCCAAACAAATATTTATACCTGTCTGTCTAAGGAAAAGCAAAGTTTAATACCAGAACTGGTTACCTTGCAAAAGCAGAATTAAAGAATTGGAAAAATAGTTGGATGTTTGTCTAAATTGTGGATTCAAAATGCCATTGGAAACTTCTGTTCATGGTTTTCATTTGGCAAACTTCTCACATTTTACAAAAAGCCCGTAAGACTTCCTTGGTGGTTCACTGCATAGTACCCAATTTTTTTTTCCATTGTGGACACTGTTACTAGAGATCGGTGTGAAATCTTTGCTCCTTGTTGGTCCTGTGAGCTCATTACCCAAGATCAGAAAAAGTCTGCGCAAACATACACAGGAAACAGCAGCAGCAGTTTGGGTCTGGTCTGCCACGTTCTTACATTCAATGCAAAAATACAACAAGTCACTAAAGTCATGCTGGAGGAATCTAATTACGGTTACTGCAGTGAATCCACTGCAGCATACACAACCAAGTGGTTTCCTTCCCCACCATCGCCACACTTACAATTTTGTTGTTGTAATTTTGACCGTGACAAGATTGTTTCATGATCCATCTCCACCAGTTTCGTAGGAAAGGGGTCATATTCCTGTATCTTATGACATAACAACACCTGTAGGGAAAGCCCTTATGACAGAGATAGATCTTTACAGTACATATAGATTGCTGTCTTGAAAGTTCAAGTGCAGGTCCTTGGATACTGCACCTGTTGTAATGTTCCAGGCATGATTGCGTTATATAAATGGGAGAAAATAATATGCAGTCGGGTCTCCTATGTCGCGGACCCACAGTCTTAATCAGGCTCTGTGAAGCCCTACTTCTGCGTTGAATGGCAGCTCATTAATATGCAAATTTGCCCCTCACCTCCAGACAATCCCCAGCGCTGTTTTGGCACTGTGTTCTGTGTATCGGTTGCCGTGGTGGCCGTGCTGGGCGGGTGGCGAAGTGGCGAAACCCCAGCTGTGCCCAAGGTGGGGGTGGGGAAGCGGAGCTGCCACCAGCGGAATGGCACGGGCAGCCACACCGCCGCCGCCACTGCAGCAGGTCGCGCATGCACAGTAGTGAAAAGGGGCCTCCTTCATCACTAAAAAATCATGCTGCTAAGATGTGAAGCCGCAATATGGGGGGTGCGAAGTGAAAGAGGGCCGACTGTATCATAAAGAATAGAAGATGTTTCATTGTCCCCTGTAAGGAAGAATAGCAACAAAATAAAAGGATCAAATTCACAGTAATTTCTCTGGTGTATAAATGAGGCTGGCAGCAAAATTTAAGTAAGGGTTAGAGATTTTTTTGTTCTCTAACTATAAATCTCACTGTGGAAGAAGGTCCAAATAGGGAAGAGCATTGATACCAGCAACGTTGGGAAAGTTCTTATCTATTGCCATATAATCATTAAGCAGCAGTCTGTTTTATTAGTGTTCAGTTAGCTGCATGATTGAAGTGATTTCCAAAATACACTGATAAAACTTGCACTAACTAGTTTTCAGCACAGAGGTAACCACAGGCATGGTTGTTGAGTTATGAATTCTGGTAAGTGATGGATTTTCAAATACAGACTTTGTGGGATAAATGGGTTAATCATAATGTCTAGGAAATAAATCTCATTTGTGTTTTCAGGTCAAGTTAATGTTCTGGTTTTTTCCTTTCTCCCCTCCAAAATGCATCATCTTTTACAGGCAGCTTGCTAGACTTCCTGAAAGAAGGGGAAGGGAAATACTTAAAACTTCCACAGTTGGTGGACATGGCTGCTCAGGTACTGAGAAAAGTGTGTTTTTTGCTTAGACAAGAGATATTAGATATCAACTAAATGTAAATAGAGAACACTGTTGTATATTGCTTTGTCTTACACCTTCTGTTGTAGCTTTGTGATTTGTCAAAAAAGAAACAGTCTAGTTTACAGTTATCAGATACTGTATAGCCCGACACACTAATCAGTGCTGGCTTAAGCTCTTGCTGTGCTACACTTCCTATACTTAAAAAATGGGAATGGGACTAAACTAAAGGGGGGTGCAGCTTAATGCTTGGGAGAAATGTGTATAGCCATGAAGAATAACCTTGAATGCCATTTTCTTTTTAAGATTGCTGATGGCATGGCTTACATAGAAAGAATGAACTACATCCACAGGGATCTCCGGGCAGCTAACATTCTCGTTGGAGACAATCTCGTGTGTAAAATAGCTGACTTTGGGTTAGCAAGGTTAATAGAGGACAATGAGTACACTGCAAGACAAGGTAAGGCAAATTTGTTTGCTGAGTAAATAAGACCAGTTACTTCAATATGTTTAACGGAACATGTTTGTGTATTCTGTCTTTGTGAAAAAAGATTATGCATGTAAGCGGACTTTCATGGCTATGTTTAGGTGACCCCTCTCACCTAAGTTCAATCCCCGTAAGCTTTTTATTGTTCAAAATTACCTGGCCTCAAAAAGCATTTTTAGTTATTTTGGGGGAGTAAAACATGCTACAGTTGGAAAAGAGATGAGATTCCAGAGAGATGGCTCATCAGGTTCACTTTTTGAAACAGATTTAATTAAGAATCTCAGATGCCTTCAGTGATTCAAGAAGTTGTGGGCCGTATTTGCTGACCTAGTTTGAGAAATACTGAAATAGTTTACCACCTCAAAATTCCTCAATAAAGCAAAATGTAAAAATGTTTTGAGTGCAGTGGTCATTTTAAAATATTTTGCTGAGTAAGCAAATTGTGCATTAGCTAGGGGGAAAAACTGAGTGTCTGTCTTTCTGATGTTTGTAGGAGCTAAATTTCCAATTAAATGGACCGCTCCAGAAGCAGCATTGTACGGTCGGTTTACAATCAAGTCAGATGTGTGGTCATTTGGAATTCTACTGACAGAGTTGGTAACAAAGGGGAGAGTGCCATATCCAGGTAACAGGAAAATTTAATAGATATTTCTTTTCTTTGTTTTATTGCATGTTTCTGAAGTTACATTTTGTACTTTTTGCCTTCATTCAGAACCCACAGTTGACAAGCAGAGACAAAAACTTAGTCATGCCTCACTGGTTCCTTTGTTCACAAAGCTACTTTATTTGCACATTAACTATTAATGTATTTTTTTAAGTGATTTAAGACAGTAGCATTTGTAAATGTGACTGATAGTTTAGTTTCACATTAGTGGATATCCTTATGTTTTCTTATTTGTCCCTGATATTTCTAGTTTTGACATTTTCTCAGGTTGGAGTGAGCATCAGTAGAGTGAACCTGCTAAACCAGCTTTTGAAACTACACATATTTCAACAGATATTTTGCTGTGACTAGAATTTGTGAGACAGTTCTGTCAGGAATATATAATGCCTTTTTCTTTTTCTTGGCCTGAATTCAAATGAGGTGGTCTTTGAGTAGAACCTAAGGCAGGCATGAGGTATTTGTGCTTGAGTCTCCTTTTTGAAAGGACAGGTTCAAGGCAATGGAAAAGTGAGAAAGACATATGGAAGAAGGACTGGGTATTAAGGAATTATCAGTGTACTGAAGAAGTTTTCAGAAAATGTATTTAATGTAAAAAATTAATTCATTATAAAATGTGCTCATTAAAGGTTCTGTTCTGGTAGATCCATGTGCAGTGCAGCTGGAGAGATTCTTGAAAAACTCTTCTCTGCATAATGTCATTCAGAGCTAAAACACTTTCCTTTTAGGGATGGTGAATCGAGAAGTTTTGGAACAAGTTGAACGTGGATATAGGATGCCTTGTCCACAAGGCTGCCCAGAGTCTCTCCACGAGTTAATGAAACTGTGTTGGAAGAAGGACCCTGATGAGAGACCAACATTTGAATATATACAGTCTTTCTTGGAGGACTACTTTACTGCTACAGAACCACAGTACCAGCCTGGAGACAATTTATAAGCCAACAGTCCACATAACATGCACAAATCTGCCAAATGTAAAAGACTTGCAAAGAATTCCTGAAGTCTCTAAGGAATCACAGGAAAGAAAATCTTCGCTACTTTGCATGCTCTTAATGGCAAACTGGAATTTCATAATGCAGTTGCACAAAACCACTTTTAAAGTGTTATAGTCTAATTTACCAATGATATGTTTTTATTTTTTCCTCTTTCCCAACTTACTTTTAGGGTCCAAAGGAAGCTTACTGAAAATATGGGGCAGAAAAATGAGTGTTGGTGTGAACAATAGCAGAAAAAACAATGTTTCAAATCCTTTATTCTCCCAATATTTGCTAATCATTCTACTAATGAGGGAATTATCTGGAATTAGTGATCTTGGGGTATGGCATTTTTAAAGCAGAAGAACTTTGTGGGACCAAGCAATTCTATTCCAGTTCTGTAAAACTCCCTGTGTTTAAAATTACATGTGTGTGCCCCCCACCCCCTCAAAAAAAAAAAAAAAGATGGTACAATTATGTTTGATATATAGTCTTGATCTTTCAGCTTCCTCTTGCATGGACTGAATTAGGGTAGGCAGGTTAAAAGAGAAATTGGAACAGTGAATGAGAAACTTGATCTAAATGGTAGACCTCAATAGTGAAATTAGAGAGCATAATGCACTGTGTTAATACTTGTATTAATATAACTGGAAAGTAGCGTGAGAGATTTTTCTTTTTTCTTTCTGCATAGCTAATTAAGAATAATGAAGGTAACTAGAAAATGAGGTAATATTTTATAAAATTGTGTTGACAAAGTATGATGATATTTGAACTTGAAGCTATGTAATACAATCAGGGGGGGAAAGCCTTTAATCTTTTAAGCTCCTATCCAACAGCAAGCTTTTGTATGGGTAGACTACCTGAACAAATCTCACTGGGAAAGCAAGACTGAAGCTGGTAAATGGCTAATTTTTAGTCCTTTTAGAGAGACAGGTTTGGTACTGTTGTATGTGGCTGTTTTTTGTGTTAACATGGGTGGGTGCCACAAATGCTATCTGTCACTAGTTCAGGGATTTGATTGCACTTTTGCTTTTCTTGATTATTAAGACACACTTACATGCAGTTGCTCTTCCCATTTCTGCCCTTCCTACAGAAGTATTTAAGTAAAAATAAACAAAAGAAAATGTGAAAGTTTAAAAACTAAAGGGATTAAAATATATTTAATATGTATTGTCCAAATAATGAAATTTGCTGGCATTAAGCCCAGCTGACACTACGTCCAGATTTACTTTCTTTGGCTACTGACATGTGAAGCAATAATGTCATGTCTTCTACTCAACGATATGCATGAGTTTCTTGGATTTCTGATCAAGCTTATGTATTTTAATTTTGAAACACTAAACTCTTACTTAGCTACCAGGTTGGAATTCATATTATCATTGTAAAGCTATCCAACACGTGAATTCCTGGAAAACTGGTGATACAGTTCTGGTACTAAAATTAACATTTTTCATGGGTTTACACTATATTGAATCCAACTACCAAACAGATCTGTGTAAGAACAGTGCCATCATGTTTCATTTTCCCTCATCATCACTCATCAACTACACACGTCTGTGGTTATCAAATTTTAAAAGGGCTTTATGTAATAAAAACAAAACAAAAAAAAAAAAAACCACAAAAAATCATAAAACCCCCAAAATACGATGGAATTTTAATTTTTCTAAATATTTTAAAATTAATAACACAATCATATGAGTTTATGTATTAATACAGTCATAACAAAAATGCCAAAAATTACACTGGCATTGTATGGATTTTTGATTACTGAATGGAACAGTTCATTGTAATAACACTTGTATAGTAAAGGAATAAAACACTAACTTAATGAACGTGTTCATTGTAAATGGTTGTGTATTATAAAACTACTCCAAAAGAGTTTGTATGTTTATGAAAATTTATTTGTTTCACCTGAAGACCTTGATGTGGTTCTTACCCTAACAGAGTTTAAAATTCACATTCACACTTTTTATATAAATAGTAATAAGTTTAATTATGTAACTAAGTATTTTTATAAAGTATGGCATTGTTGAACTGTTTTGCAGAATTGGTTCAAAATAAATTTCTCCTTGATTGCATCTTCTTATTTGAGGTGGGGGAGGGGAGAAGGAGGGAGAGGGGCAAAAGCAGAGTAGCCTTCATATTGAGGGGAAAAGGAGGGGAATAAAACCTTCATGAGGTCGTTTTTGTCCTCTGTGAATTGTATTAATGTACTTTCATACAAGATTCTGAGTTTGTCGTGTATTATTGCTGTTAAGAGGGATACATTTTCTAAACTGCTTCAGAGGTCCTTGGCAGGAATGGACTAGGACAATTCTGTCTGGGATTAAAAGTAACCCCCTGTGACGGACAGACAGACAAACCCGGGATTCTTGTGAGAGAAAGTTCAGCGTAGACTCTCAGCTGGCGGTCACTGCCACCCTGTAAGGCAAGCACATATCCTCTCTCTTGCTATATCTTGTATTAGAAGCCACTGTTCCCTTCTGTGCAGTTTTTCAGGGAATTTTATATGTTTTTTCTTGTGATGGATAATATTTTATCTCAACCGCATTGAATGTTACCTGTCTCAGTGACCAGTACAACTCAAACTGCAGATCCTGGCAAGTATATACAGTGCCACTGTAGATTAAGGACCTAGTACTTGAATTTCAATAATAACTTAATACAGCAGTAAACTGTTCTTACAGAACCTAGAAACTACAAATTTTACTACAAGTCTTAAATTACTTTTAGTATTTCCTGTAATGTAATTAATGTTTTACTCTTTTTAATGAGAACATTCATGTAATTTCTGGTAATCTGTACTCTTCCCTGTTGTCCATCTGAACCTTGTCATTCCCGTTCTGCATGCTACGCCTGCAGACTGTTTCTGTCGTGTTATTTCAAATGATAGTATTTTAAGAATATTTGCATACTATTTTTGAGTAAACACATATATATGTACAATCCTGCTGTTCAGTTACATTCCTACTTTAGCAGAAAGCATTATGAAAAGAACCTTATGTGTTCTTATCCTTGCATTGACATTTCTCCAGGTTTGTGAGTAGCTCTTACAACTGAAACATAGCCTTGGAAAGGTTTGGAGGGGTTTTTGTTGCATATTTGATGTAGTTGGTTGGGGGGGGTTGCTTAAAGAAAGTGTCCTAGAGTTTGCTGATGGGCAGAAACAAGGCAGAATGCTCTCTTACCCACATAGGCATCTACAAGACTGTTTATTCCAAAACACATTATCCACACCTGGAATGAGTATAAATGAAACAACTAAACGTACTGAGCCCTCACTTCTGTTATTTACTTTCATCTGTTCAATCCAATAAAGTTCTCAGTTTTTAAGTTTTCCACGAAGATGCTGTAGATGTTTGTATTTGTGCCAACTTTCCCCCAATGAGCAAGACTTCACTTAGAGCCACGCGGTCACATTGGATTTCAACCACAGCAGCACTCTCACATAAAATAAGTAGTATATTGCGAGCAGGAGACTGAGATTCTCAAACCTGGCTAAGGAATTTAGGACTAGATTTGGGCACCATAAGCAGGTCTGGATGCATAACTGCTGAGGTCCAGAACTGTGGTTTGTGCAACAGGTGTTACCTTGGGCAGTAGGTACTTGGACTATGTTCTAATAACTGGAAGTGCAGGTGCCTTCACAGCCACGCATCTTACTCCTACTTGAGTGTGATCACAGTGCAGCCATTGACCTTCCAGGCACAGCAGGAGGCTGGCAGTCATTTCGGGGCTGGGAGCTCCACACACCGTGATGCACATCTCACATCAATGGCAGGCTTTTTTCCAAGACAGGTTGGGAAGAGTCTGTAGATGGGAATATCTTTCATGTAACAGCCTTGAGTGTAGAACCTGGGGTCTGATCAAGAATCCTGGCTAGCTGGTTGTCAGCTGTGAGAGACTGTTAGGAGTCTTGAGAATTGTGAGTGGAACCCACTGCAGAACTTCACCCACAGTTGCAGGTTTAAGCCTTGGCTCAAGGACTGGATTACTTTCTCTGCAGCTTTTCCTACTGACACAGAGAGAGTGTTAACTGGATAAACATCAACAGCTTCCCTTCTCCCTTGACCTGGGGGGGGGCAAGGAAGAGAGTGAAATGGAGGATGGAGGCAAGCAGCTGAGGTACTACACTTTGTCAATGGGCAGAGGGAAGCAGGCTGAAGGGTGTGGCCTTGGCATAGCAGATGTCATATGTTCTCATATTTTGAAAAGGAGGTAGAAATGCAGAATAACTGAGGAGCATCTGTTCCCTTGTGCACAGTGGAAATGGAGCAAGACAAATGCTAAGTGCTGCTTCTGTTTTTTGACAGTTCTGGGCAGCTCACCCTGACCGGTTTCTTGCAGGGCCCCTTCATATGTACAGCGATCCCCGCATATTTGCAGCTCGCATATCCGCGTATTCAGTTAATCATGGTTGGATTTTCAGTGAGTTGTGAGACCGCGCACGTGCACAGAATGTCCCAGACCCCAGATTTTGCGGCTGGGAGGCACTTCCTCTGCTTTAATGAGGTGCTACAGTGCGAGCCACACTCCCAGGACCGCCCCTCCAGACCTTATTAGTGGAGGGTGTGTGGCTACATGCGGGCAGTAGTTGAATATTAACGGGTTTGATATCTTCACGGATTTTATAACTCGTGGGACCTGCCCAGACCCAACCCTCAGCAAATTCTGGGGGATCACTGTAGTTGGGGAGACCAAAGCATTGTTTTGCTGTCATTTCTAGGAGCAAACCTTGATCAGCTTTTAGGATAAATATAAAATAGTTTTTAAAAAAGAGATTGAGACACTGACCAGAGAGATACTGGTCCCTGAATCCCAAATTTACAGTTTGTATTTCAGACACTGGAAAGTAGTTTAGCACGTAAATGTGTGTAGATATAGGATTTTATGTTAAGCTTCCCTCCTCTCCATGTGAGTATGGTGTGCCAAGCAACTTAACAAGTTTGGACATTACCCATAGGACCCATGTTCTTTACTGGTCCTACTCTTTCAGCTTATTTTCCTTGTTAATTCTGCATGCAAACGTGCTAGCACACTGATTGCATTTTTTAGCATTCTCTTTAAAGGCATAGTTTTTGTCAAATTGTAATAACCACTAGTGTTGGTGAATCAGAGTACTTACAACATTGTGTATTTTTACAGAACATTCCATTTTCTCTTAGTACTTAATTTACTGTAGACAAGTGGAAAGAGGTGTTGGCCATTGTGTAGTTTTTGTTTTGTTTTTAAAGGAGAGAGGACAGATACCTGGTTAAACTCAGCAGGATCTGAGAAACGGTCTAGAAATTTAAAAGGGAAACATGAACAAGAAGTCTTGATGAATTAGCCATGTACCAACTGGAAAGCTGACTGCTGTGACTCTTTAATCAAAAAACTACTCCCAGTAGGAGCACTTCACCCCTCTCCTATACGTCCTGCTGCTTGGCTATTGAGTCTAGCTGATGCTGATCAGTACACACTGGAAAATGGATCTGTGCATCTTCTATTTGGCCCTGAAAAATCCATCCCAGGCATTAAAGCGATTCACTTTTTTTCCTGGATCTCCAGAAGTGTCATCTGCTACATTCACCACTCATTCAGTACCCCCACACACATTTATTCACATCTGGGGCAGTGTTCCAGGGACTGAATGTTTGTTGATCCTTCTCTCAACTTCATTGTGTGCAAGTGCTGGGCTACTTCAGTAACAAAGGGTAAGGAAGCATTTCTGCTCTTTCAAAAACAAAATATAAATCAAATTTCAGCATGACTACTATGATAAATGTGTCACAGATAACAAGAATATCTAATTATTTGACTGCTTCATCATGAAAAAAGGATGGCTCCCTGCTTCTTAAGCAAATGTAGAATATGCTGTTTGGGGAAATGCTCAAGGTGTGCTGTGGAACAGGGAATGACCATGCTAGAATGCAGGCTCTGTTTAGTCTTGCCAAGTAGGCCAGTGGTTCTGTCCTTCAGGAGAGTTCCCAAGAAAAGGCAAGAGTGTTGGCTCACATTTCCAAGAGAGGAAGCTGGTGGCTAGGTGACTAAGGAACTTGGGTTCCTTGCATGTCTCTACTCACTTTCCTCTCACTTCTAGCCTAGGTGCTTGCTCTTCACCACAACTGCTCAGGTTTTATTTCTCTGTTGTGTGACTGTGGAGTAATGGCATGGACACAAATGAGAATTCACGGAATTCAGGATTAGAAGCGTTTAGCGGGCCTACATACCATAGATTGGGTTGGGTTTTCTCTTTTCAGATGGAAGGTGCCTGGCAAATTAGGCAGCTTTATTAGAGCTGGGTCAAAACTGTGTCACTTTCACTGAAGTTTTGATTTCCTTCTGTATTACCCTGTTCATTTCTGGAATGGCTCTATCTTTCGAAGTGGCTTATAACTGCTGTAAATGTATATTATTTCCTTTGTGCTAAAAATCTGGAAGTACAACAGAAATAATTTCCATATTTACATTTTAGTTTAGTGTTACTTGTTAAAGTGACTGCATCAAATCTGTCCATTTCATTTTCCTGACATATTTATCTAAGAACTGCCGTTTGCAAGGGGAGACTCTTTTTCCATAGGAAGCTGAAGTTCAATCAATTGCTTCAGTGAGTTTAAGGTTACAATAAGCAGATTACTGGTAGGCTAAATATAATCTCTGGCGCCACTGTCATTAGAATGGCCCCAGCCTTTTCAGTCTCCTACTAAGTGTTTTGAAGAACAAATGTGGATATATTTAGCAATATGCCCCCTGAATTCATTTGATCAATCGGTAAGAAGGAACAACCCTCTGCAATTTGGGGATAAAAACACTTATTGCTTAATACTCTATAACATTTCTCACATACTATCAAACACTTCACAAATGAGATCAGTTTTGTTATCTCTGGATGGCAAATTAAGGCAAGTGGAGGAGAGGTATTTTGACTCATCCAGGGTCAAGTTGAAGACTGTAGGGAAGCAGCAGACAGAATCTAAGGGCAGCTCCGGGTCTTGAATTTGGAGAAGTGGTTTCCTAAGAAAAGCTGCAGTAATTTCCCACTATTCCCCACAACGGACCCCTGGAAAAAACAACAAAACAAAACAAAACAAACAAACAAACAAAAAAAACCAAAAAGATAAAAACTTGAGTAAAACCTGTGGGCCCTGTACAGCAATTTGGCTGCCACAAAGCTGGTGTACCAGTCATATGCAAACAGTGCAGAGCTGGAGTCTGCCCTGTCTCAGACCCCATGGTGCACACGGCCAGGGAGGCAGGAGGCTTTGTTAGGATGGAACACAGCTGCGATGGGGTTCTACAAGCACTGCCCAATGAGCATGTGCAGACGTTCCCGTCTGGTTCTTTTTGCTCCCTTCTTGTACCAGATGTAACTTCCATATGCCATGGGATTGCAGCAATACTTTAGAAGGGCTGCTGCTGCCCTTCCAGCCAGTTGGTGCCCTAGACCATATAATGGGCAATTCCGTCTTTGCTATTTAAATCTCGTGTTTCACTGATACTATGAATATGTCAAAACCCTCTAAACACTCAGCTGAACACCCATAAAAACTGTGACTTGATGATTTCATGCCTTTTTCTCCTTCAATCTACCTTTGCAATTGTTTCTCACAGAAATGTCGATTTTTTTTTTTAATCACTTAGCAGTCTGGAAAGTTCATACTCAGTTATTTTAAGCTTCTTTAAGGATAAACCATTATCTTTAGTCAGCCTGAGATTGGAGTCCGTGCATCACCTGATTAGTTATAAAATGCTGAACACCCTTCCTGTCATGCGTGAAATGTGCATCGTAAAATCTGCCTAGATACATAAATTATCTCAGCCTCTGTAGTACATGATTCAGTCACATCTAAGGAAACTGAGATGGGATGTTCTTCCAACAGTGCAGGTAAGAACAGCAGAGGAGCTGAGACACAGGGAAGTAAATTGCCTTAGCCAGAATCACGCAAAAGAATTTTTACAAAACTTAATTTCAGACACCAGTTTCTCATATCTCAAGCAAATACCCTGAGTATGGATGATTTCACAGAATTTCTCATAGCTTTCAAGACTCATCTCATAGCTTTCAAGACTCTTTTTTGTTCCATGCTGCTGAAGAAAAGGATGGTTAGCACAAGGGTTATGCTGTCTGTCCTTTTCCTGACACTGCAGTTTGCTAAACATGATTTGCATGTAGTTTACCCTAACAAAAACCTTTGCTGGGAATATATCTTGACATTGCCACTGGTATGTGGGACTGGAAAAATGCAGCCCTGAGTCTTGGGGACTTAAAACAGCTGCACCACAACTGCCAGGAACAGAGTGCCTTATGAGGAAATGAGAACTTGAACATGACTGCAAGTACCAAAAGAGTTCGAGGAGATGTACCAGTTGCTTGTGTGGGATGGTATATAAGGGCTCTCTCATTTAGGGAAATGCTATTTTCCTCAGAGGACAGTGGGATCTGATGGCCCCTGTCTCTTTAGCAGTGGTTTTTGACTGTCAGTCTAGGGTGGCTGTGTTCTTCCTGTGTGGAGTGGGAGGTGTTGCAAAGCAACTTTTGCCTTGAAAGCCCTTTGTGATTATTAATTTTTTTTGAGGAAGAGATCAACATCCAGAAACAGGCAAGTACAAGATGAAACATGGCCATGCGACTAAACAGTGGCCAGCCAAATCTGGGTGCAAAGTGAGTGGTTCCATGCAAATTCAAATACACAGACTGTTGGAAAAGGTTACTTCTCAAAGGAGCAGCTGAGGAAAGGGTCTGCAGTCCTGTGGACGTAATGAGGCAGTAAATTTGGCTATATGGCAGTCATATATGCTGTCAAGGCTTTCTTTAATGATCTAGTCACTTGACAAGAGAAACTGTCAACTTTGGAGGCTTCTATGGAGAGCTTATCAGCAACAGGCAACTCTTGGGTAAGACACATGGGAGGTGCTGTTGTGAAAAGGATAGTAACAAACATAAGTTGTTCATTTTCTGGAAGTTCTGGGTGGGAACTTGATGCAAGTTGCACATTTCAGCATCTTCTTTCATAATTTTCAATCAATAAGAATTGTTCTTTTTTTTCCTACCCTGTATTAGTAACCTTTCCCTTTACTCTGTTATCAACAATGCTGGCTTTTAAACTCTAGGAAACGACATACAGTTATACCTCCTCCATCGCGAGGAAAGGGACAGGCCAAAGGCCTCGCGAAACATTAATCTCACAAAGACCTGCAGGTCGTTAATATGCATGCAGACCACACCCGTTGCTCCACCTCCCGGAATTCCAGAGCTCTGCGGAAAATTCTTTGCTCCTTTTCGTAGTCTGTCTCAGCACAGGCGAGCAAAGCGAACCTTTTCTGCATGGCTGCTGTAACCGCAGCCCAAACCCCACGCCGCTCCCCCCTCAGCCCCCCGGTCTGGCCCCGGTGCTCACACCGACCCCGGGGGACCTGCACCAGCCCGCGCGTGCTTGCCCCGCCTCCNGCACGTGCTTGATTTTTGCAGGATGGAAAATGGTAGCCACTGCAAAATGCTTAGTGGTGGAACTGGCCAGAACATTTCAGAGTAACCTTGTGGAACTCTGGCATTTCTGAAAGAAGAGATTTTTGCCTAGTCCTGCTTATCAGACGTTTCTCCATATATCCTTCTTTTGATTTCATCTTTCTCACTTGGATATTTTAATCTCAGGTTTTAACCTTTTAGCCATTTCCTGACTGAATATGCTGTTGATCTGGGAACCAAATCTTGTATATGTTGCATGTTACTGTTTACTAAAAATAGTCTACTTAGGCCGTGATGTGAGCAGCTATAAAGACGACCTGATTAGAAGGGAAAATTACTGAACAAAAGATACTGTCTGGTAAAAAAAACTGACAGAGAAAGGGCTGCCAGCCTGGAACTGCGAGCTTGTGAACTGTTGAAAAACATCCTTGAGAAGTGCAGCTGGCCTCTTTGAAGTGCAGCCGAGGTACACCTCGAAACCAGAAACATCCACAGATACCACTGATAAGCACCAAACAAAAAGACTGTAATGGCAATTTGTCATCTGAAAGTGGAAAACAGTCTGAAAAAATAAGATTGCTCTGAAGGAACAGAAAACAGCATGCCCGATTGGATGTTCAAGGTGAAAATGTCTGTTTATTAAATGTAAATCAATGTTTAATTCAATATAATTAGAAGTCAACAGGGTCAATTTCCTGGTCCATGGCCTACTCCCTCTTATGACTCTGATTTAAAAAGGATTTAATGTTTATCTAAGATGGGCCTCTGTCTGAGAACTTCTTGGTTGAATCCCACATAAAATTTCTATGAGCTCTTGAGTTCTCACCAGAGATACCTGACTATAAAAATATTATGTGATGTGGATCATTTTCAAAATGGGACTCTGTAAGCTGTCTTACTGGCTTGGCCTCTCCTCCCGCCTTTTGGGGTGGGTTTGTCCCTCTCTGGGATCAAGTTGTTCCCCTCTTTTAGGATTCTTTGTCTCCTTCTGAGATCTGTCTAATTCACTTTGTATCAATAGCATTAATATTCATGTAAATAATCATAAATATTTCTGCCATTATATCACTGGTAGGTGTGCTTCATTCATGACAAAACGAAATAGTATATACAGTGATCCTCTGCATAGTT